>JASGXE010009800.1:0-48130 GCA_030068105.1 Sinentomon sp. SZTP_YWyxl
TATTAAAATGAAATTAAAGTACAAATAAGGTGAAACTGTAGAGAATGGATATTGTTAATTTCAAAGGCTTGGTGGATGTTTCCAGGGAGAAATGGTGTTGGGGCAGGAGCGGTTCTGACCTGTTAGAATCTCGACGTGCAGATCTGGCAACCGTCTTCTCGGTGCTGAGATCCGTATCTGAGGCGAAACATTTGGGCAACGGCGCGGTCGTTTTGGCTGTGATTGGACGAAAACCGGGAGACAATGTTGTTCAGCTGATGGCCTCTGGCGCGCTCAGATATTACCCAGCACCCTTTTGAGAATGTCTGAAGAATCCTTGACGGGATAACTATTGGCGAAAATAGCATAAAATTTCCGTGCAATTTCTGAAAATGCTCTAGCTCTGGTGAAACCGGCCCAAGCCACTTGCTAGGGTCTCAGTCCTTTGTAATCTGGATGGGCCTGCTGACTCATGACTCAGAACTTACTTTGAGTGACTGGCCACAGACGGCCGCCCCTTGTGGCGTTTAGAACCAAACACTAATCATTCCTTTTGTTACTGCAGTGCTCCCCCGCCCTTCCAAAAGCTGTCCAGGCCACCGTTTGTCCTGTGTCATGTATAGTGCAAGCTTATAACAGCTATATAGCACTATTGTGTAGCCACAATATCTCATGTAGCTCGTATAACATGGCCTACTTGATTGCATAGTCTGTGTTTTGGGCAATGTGTGATGCCCCGCAACAGTGCTGGGGTAAACAGCTTGCAAAAAATCTACAAAGCAGGCGATTTGTACGGTATTGTCCCCGATTCCAGACCTGGGTATAAGCGGCGCTGCGTGAAATCAGAGGCCGTGGTCTGGAGCTGCAGCAGCCACCCTCTGGCCAAGAGTAATGTCTCTCGACTACGCAATAGTTGCGAAGAAAAGTGTATGAGTCGGCTTTGTTTCGGGGAACCACTCATATTATCTGAGCTATGGGTTCTTCTTTCTGACCACAGGCCATTACGGCCGTGTGCTGAGCATGGTCACAACCTCGGTGATCGTTTCTTTTTTTAATCACTTTCCCGAAAAATTAAAAAATAAGACGCTATAAAGAAGACATACATGCACTTTTCCGAGTCTTTTCGAGAGCTTTAATGCAACCAGGCGGGTGTAGGAAGTCATACGGGGTGCCTCACCAGCATTGGTCGAAGAGCGTCGTGTCTACATGGATTTTTGTGACCATGCTTTCCACAGCCTTGTTATACGCTTGTGCAAGAAGACTCAATTTCAGAGAGGCAAGGGCAAAATATCTCCACACACGAAAAAAATCAGTGCAAGAAACCTCCAAGCGTACCAAATGACACGCACTTTGGATAATATTGCTTATGAGATGTGCAAGAAATATCCTTGCATTGATTTCAGCCAGGAACAATTTCAGATAGGTGAAGCAAACTCTCCTGTAGCGTCGGTATCCTAGGAAAGGTCAGATTTTTCGTTTATTGAAAGCTGGTCCTCATAATCTTCAGGACTGAATGAAGAGCTGGAATGGTGGCGGTTTGAACAGTACTCTTTCCGATGGACAGATTGGTAGTGAGTATCAGGCTTCAACACCCTGAAGTGCCAATCTGATAAGTAGAGGAAGAAATCTTGAACCCTTTTGTTTGATGAGTTGGCGCTTCTCCTTCACTCCGGTTCTCGCTTTTGCTAATGCACGAATAACAGACTTGAACGGTCGCAATGATTTTACATCTTCAGGTCCGACCTTAATTACACCCTTCAGGATCTTGTGACAGCAGTCGCTGATTTTTTTCAACTGGAGCGCTGTTGCGTCTGCGGCTGCTGTACTGCCACAGGTGGCAACTTTCCGAAGAAATTCGCTATGAGGAGTCGCATAACTTGCACATTTTGCTGGGGCAATGACTTCTGATTCTGCGGATGAATTTCGGGACTGTGTTGTGCCAACCCTTCCAGTGCAATCTGCGCGCGCCTTCAGAAGTCGCGTAATGGAAGCCCTACTAATTCCGTAAGCTTTGGCCGCATTCCTCGTAGAATATTCTCCTCTTAAAATATCCCTTATGGCCTTTGCTATCAGATTGGTGCGCTCCGAACGTCGCAAGGGGCGAACATTCTCCGTCATGGCCTTATCGTGTGGGGTACTCGAATATCAACCTGATGTGCAAATTCAGAGAGCAGACAAACCTGATAAGCGCTATAGCGGGCAATGTCTGTTGGCAGACTGACATCAGTTGCGACTGTCTGGCCATTTTTATATAAAATGGCAACGGTTGAAAAATATATGCTGAAAAAATCACGACCGGCTAAATAAGTTACCAGCCGCAGCCATCTGAATTTATTTTAAATAGTGCCGTTTGGCGCACAGCGACTTGGCGTAGTTTGCGGGAATTCGGAAATCAGCAGGAGCTCATAGTGGTCTCAGAGTTGTCACAGAGTGGTCTCATTTTGGCCTCAAAGGAGTCTCAAAGTGGTCTCAAATTGGTCTCAAAGTTGTCTCAAAGTGGTCTCAAAGTGGTCTCAAAGTGGTCTCAAAGTGGTCTCAAAGTGGTCTCAAAGTGGTCTCAAAGTGGTCTCAAAGTGGTCTCAAAGTGGTCTCAAAGTGGTCTCAAAGTGGTCTCAAAGTGGTCTCAAAGTGGTCTCAAAGTGGTCTCAAAGTGGTCTCAAAGTGGTCTCAAAGTGGTCTCAAAGTGGCCTCAAATTGGTCTCTAAATGGTCGCAAAGTGGTCTCAAAGTGGCTTCAAACTGGCTTCAACTGACTTTTCGCAGTGCAGCTTGTACAACTTTGTGATTTTCAGATTTAACTTGCAGTTTTGTCTAATTTTGCGAAACATCTTGTTAAAAGTTTTGGATTTTGTAAACACAATCTGACATTTTGCTCAATTGTGTGTCGAAATACGCAAGCATAATTAAACTTTCAGGACATTTTGATATTTTGCGCTCTTTGTGCAGCATCCGTTTTAAAATTATATCATTTTTCGAGCTGGTTTTTGATGTTTTGGTTAATTTTGCGAAATATTTTATCAAACTATTTTTATTTGCACATTGAATCAGACGTTATGTAGAATTTTGTAACCAAATTGGTAAACATTGTTCACTTTGTGGACAAAATTTGATATTTGCCCACTGTTGTGTTGCAAATTAGAAGCATTATTGTAATGTTCCTATATGTTGTGCAGTTCTGTTAAATTTGCGAAAAATCTTGTTGACAGTTTTGGATTTTGTAAACATAATCTGGCGTTTTGCTCAATTGTGTGTCGAAACATGCAAAAAATAATTAAACTATCAGGACATTTTGATATTTTGAGCGCTTTGTGCAGCATCTTTTTTAAAATTATAATAATTTTTATAGCCGGTTTTTGATGTTTTGGTTAATTTTGCGAAATGTTTTATCAAAACCATTTTTATTTGCAAATGTAATCGTTTATTTGCAAATGTTTTGTCGAATTTTGTAACGAAATTGGTAAACATTAGTCACGTTTGTGGACAAAATTTGATATTTACCCACTGTTGTGTTGCAAATTAGAAGCATTATTGTAATGTTCCTATATGTTGAGCAGTTCTGTTTCATTTTGTGAAATTTTGTGAAAAGTTTTCAACATGATGGTTTGGTGATTTGACGTAGCATGTTGCAAAAAAAAATTTTGAAATTTTAAATACGGCCAGTCGTTTTGCCCTATATTGTGTTAAAACTTGGAAAAATCTTAAATTTGTGGACGCACCTTGACATTTTGTCCACTTTACGTTGCAACTTGTAGAAAATTCATGAAGGCTGTAAATATATCGTGACGATTTGTTAATTTGACGAAACATGTTGAAAAAAATATTGTGAATATCTGAATTGACATGCAGTTTTGGTTAATTTGGCGTGACATTTTATAAAAAAAACTATTTTACTTTAAGTACAAACTAAAATTGTGTTGAATTTTGCGATGAAACATGTAAAAATAATTAAAACTTGTGGGCACAGTCTGATATTTTGCTCATTTTTGGACTGTGAGTTGCAAAAGTTATTGTAATTTTCCTAAATGCTGAACAGTTTAGTTTAATTTTGTGAAAAATATTGGAAAAAATTTTGAAGTTTTAAAATTTATTTCTGAAGTTTGTTAATTTTACGTGATATGTTGCACAAAATATTTAATTTGTAAACATGAAATTCTGTTTTATCTCATTTGTATCGAAACTTTGAAAAAAGTGTCAAGATTTGTCAGCACACCCTGACACTTTGCTTACTTTGCGTTGCAAATTGTAAAAATTATTGTCATTTTGTGATTTTGCACCTGCTCCAAAACGTGCCAAAACGTACCAAATCGTATCTGAAATTCGAAATCTACCAAAACGTACCAAGTCGTAGCAAATCTGACCAAGCCAGGCCCTGGAAATTATCGTGCACTTGCACTTTGATCTGGCGCTTTTATTAAATTTGGCGTAGATTTCGTTTAAGTTTGTTTGCGAAACTTGCAAAAGTTTGTCAATATACCTGACATTTTGCCTTGTTTTGCGCTCCAACTTGCGCGTAAAAGTTCTTTACGCTTGTGGTAAAGTCAGAATTTGTCCCTGCTTGCAGACTGGTTTTCCACATTCCCTATCGTGCCCTGTACCAGATCAACGATGTTTGACCCTGGATTCGGTTCTTCTCCAATGCAAGCACAGCCTGCCATACTATACACTTGATGTTTTCTCAAACTTTTATTGCCTCCAAAATACGCTAAGCTCTTGCACGATATGTTGGAACAACAAACGAAGGTGCCGTTCGAGTCTCGCCTTGAGACTCCTGCTGTGCCACCGGTGCCGGCTCGATATACGTATACTTTTCCGGGGCCATTATTTGTCTCATCATGGCTGTGCTACTGTGCATATGTCCTGATACGGTGTTCTATAATTTTCCTAATTATTCCTAAGCTTTTCTAGATTTTGTAAACGTAAAATTTGATGTAACATTTTGTAAAAACTATTTTGAGCTGTAAATGCAGCCAGACGTATTGCCTATTTTGTGTTGCAGCCTGCAGAAATTATTTTACTTGTTCTATTTGTTTCTGATGTTTTCATTAATTTTTTGTGAAAAATTACGTAGATATAATTATATAAATGCGGCCTGATGTTTTTTTAATTTTGTAACGAACCTTGTAAATAATATTTCGCTCGCTTTTTACTGCAACCTGCAAATCTATTGTGATTTTTGCAGTTTTGCTTAACTTCGTGTGAAATCTTGTAAAAAGTATAGTAACTTTCCTATCTCTTTTCGATGTTTCTTTCAATTTTGTACCGTAATTTATAAAATTATTAACATTTGTGAGCGTATCTTGATATTTTCCTCGCTTTTGTATTGCAACCTACAAAAGTATTGTGATTTTAGCCGCTACATTCAGTTTTGCTTTAATTATGCGAAATCTTGTAAAAATTGTTGTAACATTCCAATTTTTGTTTTTGTTTCATTTGGTTAATAAATTGTCCAGATAACAATATATGTTGCCCTGCGTTGTGGCGTTGATCGAAGAACAGTAGCCCAAATATTATTTTCAGCTGCAATGAGGCCTACATCAGATAACTCTGAGCTGGTCGAAGAACATCACCCCAAATATAGAAAAAGGGCGATGTGAAACAAAAAAGGTCAATGTGTGTTACAATATTATTTCGGGCGTTAAAGGCAACGTGCGACAGAGATTAACCGCCGTGACGAGGTCCGCCGCAAACGGCAATGTCTCGTCTGTTAGCGCTATGGCCGGCAGACAGCCACTGTTCGGGTCGGACCCCGTCAGGCTACACAAGATGCTGAACAAATCATATCTGATTTTCGGGTCACCGGAATGCAGCGCATGACTGAAATCAGACGACCTGAACACGCAAGAAAAATCCGAAAAATTACGGACGTGTGAAAACATTTTCTTACGATTAAGGATACGTTGTACTGTTTAAAGCGCTGTATGAAGTAATCACTACCTTTCGTCGTCTTTTGGCACCGAGCAGTTGTGTCAAGTACTGTAAATTAGCGGTATGAGCAAGCGCAGAAGGTAACACACCTGGTGCAAACTCCAATCAGCAGCTGTCACAGGAAATACTGAATTTCACCAGTTGTCAGTCGGAAATATTGGGAAAATATCCAGTCTATGGACAAGCGCAATGGAAAACACGTCTGATGCACGATAGAGTAGCTTTAATTATCACTGTAATTTGAATGGTAGTTGATGAGCGAGAGCGGAGGAAAACACGTCTGGTGCAAGAACGGGACACAACTGCGAGCACGCAATGCACTCCGGAAGCTTTTACGCTGAGGAGGCGGCAGATACCGCCCTTCACTTACCGGCCGCACCACTTTTCAATTTTCATTTTTCGAGCCACAGTAACGATACGCACCTTCTCCCCTGCTCGACCAATCAGAATTACCGAAATACCGGGGACTTTACTGCGGCTTCAAAAAACCAGAGCCCAGGTAGAAACCGGTTGGCCTTGGCCCGCTTTCACTCCGCCGACAAAGGGAACAAAAGAATTCCCTTCCTTTTGTTCGCAAAATTCGAGCTCCTCTATACGAACAATGCCTTCGTTCTTTTGTCCAAACAACAAAGGAAACAAAAGAATTTTTCTCCTTTGTTCGGAAAATTCAAGCTCCTCTATACGATACAATGGCCACCAACCAACAAAGGAAACAAAAGAATTTTTCTCCTTTGTTCCCAAAATTCGAGCTCCTCTATACGATACAATAGCCACCAGCCAACAAAGGAAACAAAAGAATTTTTCTCCTTTGTTCCCAAAATTCGAGCTCCTCTATACGATACAATAGGCCATTGTTCGACCACCTGCATTTCTTACATTTCTTTTTCCCTCTTATTTTTTACAGATCTTGGAAGTATGTCAACGTGGAAGGATGGCCCAGGACAGGATATTGCTTTGCATTTTGTATGTGAATGTATTTTTTTTATTTTATTATTACAGCAAAGAAAAGAATTTAATACCCCAGCTTCTTTAATTCCCCTCCCGCAAAAGCGCCGGCTTGCTCCCCCAGCGGCCGCAGTGGGGAACGCGGGAGGCACCAGGTGCGGGGGGAGGCCCCAGGCGCGGGGGGAGGCCCCAGGCGCGGGAAAAGCCAAAAAACCTCGGGAATGCAGAGATACAGGGTCCTGCAAAAATTATAGTTTTGCTAGGCGTAGCATCATATTGTTTTTACAGTAGCATAAAATTCATTCAAAAATGAAAAAAGTTTGTGTTTTATTACGTGGGACACAATTTCCCACAACGCAGGAAATATACCCCAACGTACAGGGTATTCCACATATGGGCCACACTTGATCAAATTATCGAACGGCGCTAAAAAGAAATTAGGAAAATTCAACAAAAGTAGTGTTAGGCTAGGTTAGGTTTGGTTGGGTTAGGTGAGGTTAGGTCAGGTTTGGTAAGCAAAGCCATACCATACGCCTTTAATTTGTTTTTATTCAATTCTATTCTGTCTCGTGCATAACAGAACCTATCCTTCTGACCGAACCTAACCGATCAATGTTGAACAAAAATAAATTTAAAGCGTGTGATGGCCCAACCTCAGTGGAATTTTCCAAATTTCTTTTGAGCACCATTCGATAATTTGATCAAGAGCGATCTTATAGGCCTACGTGGAATACTCTGTACGTTGGTTCAGGTAGATTTCCTGCCTTACGGGAAATTGTGTCCCCGGCAATAAAACACAACCTTTTTTCGTTTTTGAGCGAATTTTTAATCTACCGTGACAAAGGGAGACGTAAATACTGTCCCCCCACAGGATTAACTTTACCCTCCGCCTTTATTGGCAAAGCTACTGATTGATATCCATCTGCCCTATAGCAGCAGATAGCGTTGCCGCCACGTACCATTTGGGTGGCAAAACCGTGGCAGCAACGTTCCCTGGCCACGTGGAATTACCGTCTCCAAATTACGTTGCCATAGACCAAATTACGTTGCCATATTACGTTGCCAAATTACGTTGCCATAAACAACAATCTGGGTTTTATTTCGAAGACGCCACGGTGAATTCACGGAAACGTCTATATCCAGACATGCAATCCAGAAACAGCAATTCATATGCCGATTATGAGAGACGAAAGATGAAAGTTCCACCTCTCATGGTTTGGCACACAAAAAACAGTATTTTCCTGTTCACGATCCCGTCTGCGTATTTTCGAAATCTACCGAAATCGCAGGTTGCACTGACGTCATTGCAACAAAAACATCATTTACATACCTACTACTAACGAAAATTTTTAAAGCTATTTCAACCTGACCTAACCTCCGTTGACCTGCCCTTGGTTTCCGCCTCCCGCCTGGTGTCCCCCAACCGAAAAATGTAAAAAAGTTCCCCAGCCAGGAAAATCTGAAAAAAATTGCCCCTACCACCGATGCAGCTGCCGAAATCCGCTTTCGAGTTTGCCTTTGAAGTTTGATCAAATGTGCTTTCAGAACGTCGGCATAAAAATGACGTCAGTGCAACCTGCGATTTCGGTAGGTTTCGGAAATCAGCATTCCATCTGTCCCGAAACTGGACCTTGCATGATTCTGTCAATCTCTGGAAATCTCTGGATTAAAGATCCTCTTCAGTCATTGTCAAAATCTTAGGAGCTTTGTTGAATCTCGCGCTTTAATTTTTACCGCCTGAATAAGAGTAAAAGAAAGAAAGAAAAAGTTTCAGAGGCAACAATTCAATGGGAAAAGCACATGTAGAGTAACGAGTATTAATGCCGCCGCTATGCCCGAGTACAGTACAGGTATTAACGATAAAATTGAGCCCTATACGGAAGGAATGGGCTCCCGTTCAAGCAATGTGTTGTTGCCTAGCAACCCCAGAAGTTTTCAGACGGTGTGAGTTGTTTTGATTCAAAATTACGGGGGTTGCTAGGCAACCAACGCATTGCTTGAATGGGAGTGCATACCTTCCGTATAGGGCTCAATTTTATCGTTAATACCTGTACAATACGAATATCTGCCAATATTGGAGTTCCTGCAAGTTTGAGTTGTGGGTCAGGAAGGGGTGAAATTCATTCAATGGTCCGATTTGTAAGGCCGCAGGTGACCGCGATACCCAGGGTGCCGTTAAGCCCCCAACATCTCGTTCTAAGCACATGGCTTCACCCAAAATTTCCAACCTGGAGAAGGAGAAATTTCAAAGAACGCCAGTGCAATTTATTAGCGAAAGAGACCAATCAATTATAATGGTCTGGGAGGGTGTGAGGGACTTAGATGGGGAAGGGGAACTGGGGGCGCGAGGCGGGGGTAGAAGATTAGAGGGGATCAGGAGAGGGATTCGGAGGTGGGTGAGGGGGAAAGGTTGTGGGCAGATGGGAAAGGGAACTTGGTCAGGGATCGAGGGTGTTAGTGGGGAAGGGGAGAGGGGAATCAAAGATGGAGGAAGGGGACATGCGAACGGTGGGAGAGCACGTAGATGAGGGAGAGTAGGAGAGAACGTGTCTGGGGAGAGACAGGCGGTGCAAGAGGGGTACGAAGGACGAAATAGCGGCGTTCCCCTTGAAAACAGATTCGACAAATGTACCCCTTGCCAAATTACCAGGAGTGAACTTGAGAAAATATCATCAGTCAGAAGGAAGGTAGGTCCTATAGAATTTCAGAAGGAATAATACTTCTTAAAATAACAACATATTTTTCAGTAGAATGATTCTTCCTTTGCTTATTTCTCTTTCGATTCTCGGATTCCGTCTTCTCTTCTGCTGCTTGCTGCGTTGACGAAACGCTCTGCCAACCAAACCCAAACTGAACCAAGCCAACCAGGCCCAGAATATAATGACAATGGCACAGTCCTGGGCTGGAAAACTTGAAAAGACAAATTTGCAAAGATTCTAACGTACGTTGCATGACAGGAAGCTTGGCGGGCTTAGGTGTTTCAAGATTCGCCGAACTATTCATTCTTTCCTCGAACGAAACGTGAGTGGAATTCCATTCCCCAAACTCTCCGTTGCCCGATACACGACGATCTCTTTCTTTCTGAGATTTTACACATAAAGTTTGGAGATAGTTAAAAAAATTAAAAAAAAATAAAAAAAATAAAAAAAAATTATACATTGTTTTCGATTTTTGTTTTTGTTTTTTTTTTCTGCGTGTTGACGCACTGCTTTGCATCAGGGAGAATGTTTGCTCTCCAAATAACTTTCAAATAAATAAATAAATAAATAAATAAATTAGATACACCCTAAATTAAAGGTTTCCGATGGGAACATCATTTGACGTGAATGTTGAACTCCAACAACACATTTTTAACACGGGACGCGGGCTGCGATACTCGCATGTGCCCCAAATCGTGTAGGTATTTCAAATTTGTGACGCAGGAAAATAGCGTTCCAAGAACACTTACATTTTCCAAAAATGACCCGAAAGGTGTCTACATTTCCATATTCCCTGCGTAAAAAGGAGTTGCAAACGTGTTGAAACGGTGACCTTCAATTTAGAGTGTTTGAAATGCGCACGTAACATAACCATTTGAAATCAAGTTATGAGGAATCAATCAGAGAAAGAGAAAAGGAGAGTGAACGGTGTGTGGAGATCGGTGAAGGAGCGTGTTGGTACCTATAGACGAGAGTGAGGGGTGGTTTGAGGAGTAGTTTGAGAGGGATGTTTTGAGGAGAATTGCGCATGGAGAAATGGGCCTGGCCAAAAAAGTCCAACTTACCAAGTGATGCTGTGGGCGATAAAAAAACATCAATGGATCCGAAAATGGGAATTGCAAAAGAAGAGACGTACATGCTGAGAAAGCGGCAGAATATTATTCGCAATGACCAATTTCATTGGACAGCACAGCTGTGAAACTTCAATTTCTATGCACAACGATACTCTTTTTGGATTGTTGGGAAAGAATTCAACCAGCTCCAAAATTATTGGCCATTGTATCGGAGCTCTGCGATGGGTGTGAGTGGCAATGGGGAATTCGATCGTTATTTTGTCACAGAAATAATAATGATTCCCTTTCTACAAGTACCTGCACTGTATCATGGGAAACATTATTGTTTATGTGATTGTACATGTCTGGTATCATGGATGTGCCGTGCCTGACCATGGCTGCGGGCATTCTCAGGGGGATGTACAGCCACAGAAGCATTTTTGCTCCCATGATCCAATGTAGGTACTTGTGTTAAGGGAGTCATTAGTGTTTCTGCGATTGTATAGTGGCGGCGGAAAAAGATTACTCATACATGTGTTTTTCCCATTTGATTGTTGCCTCCGAAACTTTTTTTTCTTTCTTTTTACTCTTATGCATTTGGTAGAAATTAAAGTGCCAAATTGCAACGGAGCTTTCTAGAGGTGTCAGATTTTGACATCAGTCATGAAAGAGGATCTTTTATTTCTACAGCATGGAGTTTTTGCTGAAATCTCAATAATGCAAATTTTTCACATGTATGGGTAATCTTTTTCCGCCGCCAGTATACAGTGCTCTGGATCACCCTGCGTGAGGTGTAGGCGACATTATTACACGGTGATTTCATCAAGCAAGAATATCGGCATGCACCTGATTTTAAAATATGAAAAGCCAATAAAAGTTTTCCATGTTCCAAATTCCTGAAAAGTTTCATCATATTGTCAGAACGCTTAAAAGATTCGACACTTGAGAAAAAGCTATCTGGGAAAGTTCTTATAGGTTTCTATGGGGATAAAACTGATGCCTAAGAACTATTTTAGTAGCAGGACCTTCGTTCCTTAAACTTAACAAAAGAAAGATTTAAAGGTGTACAGTGTGAGAAATATTAATGTTCCCATTTACATGATTCTTACCCAACGCATAATGGCAGAAATATTTGATGTTCCCACACACGAACGGCATTTTAGAGAAACCGCGCACATGCATGATTAAAATGGGGAACATTGCAATTTTGCAAAAACTCAAATTCGCAATAGAAATAGAAATTTCCCCCTTTTAACCTTAGTTGTAATGTGGCACTTTTATTTCGACTTGGAAAACGGAGGCAACAGTTTAATGGAATAAGCTATTGGGGACACATGGGGTGTCCCAAATCGCTCATGTGTTCCAAATTTGACAAGAGGAAAATGGTGTTCCAAGAATGCACTACGTCCTCCAAACAATGTTCCGAAAAGAGCACCTACCATCTAAGCCCATGTTAAAAATGTATTCCCAAGGTGTTCCACACAGAAACTTCATGTTTAGAGTGTACTTTTCGAGGAACCGTAAATGAGAAAAATGGAGGTTAAAACGTTTGAGACAAAAAACAGACAAAAATCAAATCAAAAATATCAAAATCGGATAAATGTGCACTATACGTTTCGTTTCAAGCCGACCTTCAAAACGTTTCCTGAAGTGAAACACACGCTACTATTTTCTTTGCTCGTCTCCCCAAGAAGAAATGCTATGGATGATGAGAAATTGGAGGAATGCGGGCCCGACTAATCATCTTTGTTATATGCAGAAGATTTTGAGAAATTGCAAAGCATGGAAAAGAATCTGGGTGATAATACAGCGAGACACAAAACGGCCCCGTCGCCTTGCAAATCCCGCGCCAAGCTCTAATGAAAAAATCGATGGAGTCCAACTCCAACTATACACCATAGCCATAAAGTTCTCGTTTTTTCCTTTACGTAGTTTTCAGTGGAAAATGACGCGCGTAATCAATCAATATTCGGATAGGCCAGCGTCATTAGTTTAATGGGAATTGGACAAGGTTGATATTTCAATATCGGTGACATGCTCAAATCGGTTACACTTCGAAAGCACTCACTACCACCGCATCCACCGCATCTTTACACCGCATCCCGGAAAGTCAGAATCAGGGATGTCCAAATTATCTGTCCTTTTTGTTTCTTTTCTTTTTTCTTTGATTTTCTCTTTTCCTGACTAAACGAAATCAAATCTAAACCTTGGGAAAGAGAAAATCAAAGAAAAAGAAATTAAACGAAAAGGACGGATAATTTGGACATCCCTGATTCTTACTTTCCGGGATGCGGTGGATGCTGTGTAAAGATGCGGTGGACGCGGTGGTAGTGAGTGCTTTCGAAGTGTAACCCTCAAAGCATTCTTCGGCACAAACGTTGACACGTTTTTTAGTGTTCTTGGCAGAGCCCTTTTGGAAATGGTCTGCCGATAAATCGTTGGATGGGAACTTGTCGCAATTCCTTGGAACAAATCCAGGAACGAAACTCTTCTTGTCAAATAAGACCAACTTCTCTTTCCAACGCAGGGAATTATTGCTGCCACGGCCCCACGTCTTGTGGTGCTCCAAATAAATATTTTATATTATTTTTTTTATTTTATTATTTTATATTTGAAACAATTTTTTTTTTATTTTTTTATGTGCTATCGGCCGTCTGCGTGGATGAGGTGAGTGTCGAGGCCCGCCATAGTTCGGCATGACCCAAGTCCCCCTTCCTTTTGTCATCTGTCCCCACGCTTTGTGCCTGGAGGGGCTTGCTCCAGGTGGATCGAGTAGCTTGGTTCGAACCCTACAGTCCCCTATCCAATTGTAGCTCCTCGGCCTTTTTTTTTAAATCTAGCTGTTGCCTCACTTCAATCTCGTTCTTGCTCATTTTTTGTTTGCCGTTATTCATATGTCTCTTCTTGATTTAGAATATAGAGAAATTTACCTTTCTGTAAATAGCTTGTGACATGTATTTAAGCGGGGCTGATGCCTCTAAATACAATCAATTTCAATTCAATACAAATATTTTTTTTGAATTTATATTTTTTTAGATGACGAGATTTTTTGAAATAATATTTTATATTTTTATATTTTTATTTTATTTCATTTTTTTATTTTATTTTATTTTATGTTTTATATATTTTACATGTTTTTATATTAAACATAAGACTGTTTTCCAAAGCTGCAATTGTGCAGCTTTGTACTGCAACATTCGCAGTGTCGACTTTCTTTCATCGAGATGCTAATCATTCCATAATAAATAAAATAAAATAAATAAATGAATTCCATCTCAATTATCTTCCATGGAAATCGCAATTTCTCGAATCGCAATTTTCATAATCGCACTTTTTCAAAAAACTTCATAACCCCTAAAGAAACCTCGCCAAGGTTGTCGCTGCCGTTTGTAACGAAGATTTAGGCTCTGAATATAGCAACTTTCGACGATGAAGTTTTCTCAGAGAAAGTTCAGTTCCCAGTGGAATATCACGGAAACAAATCACCTTTCCGCTGAATCTGGCTCCACAGCACAGTGACAACAATTGAATGCGAGGCAAGAGATAACGGGATATATTCAACAGAGAATATCACTCGAGAGATGAAGAGAATCAGAAAAACTTGTATTCGCACAACTTGAAAATGAAAGCGACAAAACTTTTTCTCCCTGATGGAAAAGCGCTGTTGCTTTCATTTTTACAAACGATCCTAGCGAAGGTGAAACCAAGCGCCATCTCTTCAAACATTTAACTTCTAAATGTACAGCAACATACCTGATTCGACTTTGCAGAACCTTTTTCATGGGATTCCCAAACCACTCTCTACTTACCAGGGTAGCCCAAAAGTGTTTTCCCATGGAAAAATGTAAAATTGCTGTTTTTATATTTTATTATCAGAAACGTGCATTCCAGCTCTGACCACGGATGTCAAAGCTTTAATCGGAAATTGTATAGCTGCAACAAAGTGGTGACATCCCAGTGAGCGCTAGAAAAAGTTTCAAACAGCAAAATATTATAAAAGCAGCAAATTAAAATTTTTGCTTCAAGGATATTTGGGCGGCCCTGTTTATACGCACATTGTAGAATCTACAGAAAAATGTTTAGATCAGCCGCGGTTGGAGCTAGAAAAAGTGTCAGATCACAAAACACGAATACGACGAAAAACGGCAAATTTTTGTTTTTGCCATGGCAGAAGACTTTTGGGCTATCCTGTATGCAGCATCGAGCTGCGTTGAATGCAACAATGGGCTTAATTTGCTTAATTTACGATCACCCATTATGATTTATACAGAGGTCATCAATAGTCCTCAAACATAGGAGTCGTTTTTTGCAAGCATTTCTCCACGGGAGACTGTACAGGTGGAATTGCACTTGGCTTTGCAGCAAGTTTTCTCCTGGATTTAATTTCGTAATTTTTTTCACATTCACAAAAAAACAGACGATATCAATACTTGGCCTCTTGGCTTTGCATTTGCAAAAGGCCACAACGCATGCCTCCGATCACTTTGGGCGGCTTTACACAACCAGTGAAAAGCATGACGCATTCAGGTCTCCACAGTTTGGATTTGAAAGCAGGCTCGACAAACAACTTCCGCCATCGAATTGGACCAGTTCTGTTGTGCCCATGGTTAACGTAGGAAAAGGTTTGACTTTGGAATGCCTGACTACCGACGCTTCCGATGCTTCCGCTGCATCTATCCGAGACACCCAATGCATCCGACGCATCCAGTCACATACACATGCACACACGCACACTAAAGCGACAGGTGGTTGGTTAGGAGGTTAGAATAACTTAGACTGATCTTTTCTATCCTACCGCAAACTAACCTAACCTAACCGATTGCTTTAGCGTGTGTGTGTGGCGTGTCTGGATGCGTCGGATGCATCGGAAACGTCGGATGAAACTGAAGGATGCACCGGATGCGTCAGAAGGATGCATCGCAAGCATTGGAGTTGTCGCGGTAAGTCATAGGCATTTCAAAGTTTAACCCGGTTTTATCAGATGAAAACTGCGTGAATTGCCTTCCTGTGCTCGGTCGTCTTGTTACCTTATGCTTTTCTTCTCGACGCTGAGCAACATGATCTTTTTCCGCTTAAAATAAATAATCGTTTTTGTGCATCGTCAAATGTTTGCCTTGCCGCACCATCCTCCACGCCTTGCAGCCTTGCTTGCAGGATGATGAAAATTTTCCATGGAATGACCACTCACTCTTTCTTCGGTGCCCGCATTGCCACATTTGCTCCAGCCCACTGTGACGTCCCACCCTCTCGTTCATGCCTGCTGCAGCAGAGCGCTTCCAGAATGAATGCTTCCAGAATGAATTTTTTTCTTGCTGCGGTGAGGGACCGTAGCCTCCGAGAGAACAAGGCCGTTGCGCTGGTTTGGTGACGTCACAAGACCCGACGGGAAACTGCGAAGAAATGCATTGGGAGGAATGGGAATGCGCAGAGAAAATTGTTCGTTCTTGAAATCTCGCGAACAGATTTGAGTGCGGAATGTTTCCAATGAACACAAAAGGATCACAGGACCTTTACGTCGCAAAAATGACACCAAAACACTAAAAAAACGTCCTTCAAAGTCCAAAAAGAAGGCAAGTTCCCAATTCTCCGCAGTCAATTCCCTGCAGTCTGGGATGCAAGCGCAGTTCAAAATGCTCACGTCGGTGTTGGCGTTGTTTCTCAAAAGGACAGTTCTGAGGGAGGAATTTCAAGATGCTTCGTTGGTTCAGTGGTAGAATTCTCGCCTCAGATGCGAAAGGGCCCGGGTTCGATCCCTGGCGCCTGCGGAAATTTTTCAATTTTTAAAAAAGTTTCTGCCACACATTTTTTAATGATTTTGCGATTTTCCGTTGCAACGTGGTTTTGACCTGCGGAAGAGTTGTCGAGGAAGCTTTCACCTTTCCCAAAATGCTAAAATAATTGAATTTGAACACCAAAACCATATCAAGACACATTACGCGTGTTCTTGCGCCAAAAACAAACATGCGCTTCCATGTCGCATTCTCTCTTGATAAAGAGTCAAATGGTGTTAAATGCAATGATTTTGGACTTTTTGGAAAGCTGAAAGTTTTCTCTACAACTCTTCCGTAGGTCAAAACCACGTTGCAGCAGAAAAAATCGCGCAATTAATCAAAATATGTCAGGAATCCGGAATTCTTTCGCATCTTAACCTGAACACTTTCTTCCTGAAATAATTTCGTTTTTTTCCTGCAGAAGGTCAAGAACCATAAAATATTTGAAATCGCACTTTTTTTCCCTTTCTTCCATGAAAAATTTCATCAAAATCCGTCGTCTAGATCAAGAGAAATGGAAGTTTCCTTGGGCGCCGCGCCGCGGTCCGCCATTCGGACGCATTCAAAACTCAAGGAAACATCATCCGGTCCTGTGACGTCACACCAATTTTTAATTTCTGCGCAATGGCCTTGTTCTCTCGGAGGCTACGGAGGGACACAAACGGCTCGCGGGCGTCAAGCCGACACGTGCGTGGGGTTGGCCGCCACATTACCACAGCAGCCTCAGACAAGACAGAACGAAATTTTTCGACTCTGCTGCGCAGATCATTTCAGCTGATGAACGCCTTTCGCTGGTCTTTCTCTTTAACTGCAGTTCCAAACACCTGTCCACATGCGGTGTAGGCCAAGTCAGCTGATTTTTAGCGTAAATAATAACGTCATTATTTGAATGGAGGGACAGCAAACGGTAAGTTAAAACACCAACAGGCGGACGCCTTTCAAATTTTTCAAAAAAAAAAAAGCATGCGGAAGCCTTACAAAAATTCAAAAAGCAAAGTAAAGCAAAACTGTGAAGCAGTTTTTTCACCACCACATCGCCCCATCCATCGCATCTGAAAATTAAAAATTTTTAAAAAAATTTTAAAAAATTTTAAAAATTTTTAAAAAATTTTAAATTTTTAAAAATTAAAAATAAAATAAGAAGAAAAAAAAACAAAATGATAAAAATTACAAAAAATGTAAAAAATAAATAAAAATGCAAATAAAAAAAAGAAATATTAAATAATAAAAAACAAATAAAAATTTTAAAAATTAAAAATTTTTAAAAATTAAAAATTTTCAATTTTCTTAGATTTTCGCAATTGGGATGCGGTGTAAAAGGTTTGGCTGGGTTAGGTTTTGGTTGGCCTGTTTTAGATCAGGTTGAGATCAGGTGGAATTTAATTTTGTTTTTTCTGTTACCCAAACACCCAACCTAGCCTAACCTAGCCAAACCGAACCTATGTCAACCAACCAACCAGACCTGACCTAACTCAGCTAACCGACAATCAAACTCAACCAAACCTCCACCGCTTCCCAATTTCGAAATTTTAAGAAAAATGAAGAACCTTTGATTTTTGAGAGGCGGTGGATGCGGTGGGGCTGAATCCAAGATGCAGGGATGCGGTGGTGGACAGGTCTTTGTGAACTGTTGCCAAAAACTGAGCTTATTCAACCACTGCCACACACCACGGCACGCACTGAACTTACTGCCTGAACGTGACCCGCTATTTTCGCGAGAGGCTTCAAAATGTGAAAACAAAAGTGGGCATGCCGATTTCCGGCACGAACAGAAAAATTGAAGTGCGAAGCTCGGGAATGCATAATGTCCATCACCTTTCGCTCACTGCGAGAGTTTTACGAATATCACCAAGAGAATAAGCGCGCGGTCATTGGCTTTCGTTTTTTCACCTGAACCTTACCCACGTTCATGCGAGGTGAGGTTCTCACGAATCTGCATCAACAGCAGTGTACAGTCTCCTGTAGTGAAATGTTGCTGGGCTATGTTCGAAGACTTTTGATAAGGGGTGTATACATGCAAACCACACGGAACGTTTTCTCATTGTTGAACCGCAGCACGTCTGCCTCGTGATCCGTGATCCGAAGGAACCGCGTTCAAACCCTGGAGACGACGGATTTCTTTTAGGCGTAAAGAGAGCTTTGACCGCAATGTGTCGATAAAGAAGGTTGTCGTATCAAACCTTTTGTCCTTTGGATGCCTATTGCTCCTATATCCTCACAATGACCTGTTGCTTGTTGTCAACCTAATGGAAAGTTAAATCAGGGGATGGACTGTAGGTCCCCAATAGAGGAGTTTATTGATCTTAGACAATCGTCGCTCTGTTGACGCATAGCGAGGCAAAAGCCAATGCGCGCAACGGAGCAACCCGACCCGGGCGACCCAGGCCGAAGGAGCAGCGCAGCGTTTGGCTTGGGCCCTCTAATCATGAGGCAGCCAATTTGGAAATCCGCATTAAGGACTTCCACCGTTCCTTGTCCTTTTCTTTCTGCCTCATAATATTTTATTTATTGCACCCTGGGCACAGTCAAAAGGTAGCAAGCGAACTGGCGAACTGCACTTTTCATCCGATGATACCCCAAAATAAGAAGGTCGCACCTTCGAGCAGGTATTAACAGTGTAACTAAAAAGTCCGTCGGAAGAAAACTGCCTATCATGCGACTCTGCGAAAATAAAGTTTGATCGCAAGTGGATGCACTATAAACACGAAGTTCAGTTTGGAACACTGCAAAGAAAGAAACGTTCGGAAGCAACTGCGATGGGAAAAACACATGATATGGGTACGCTAATTCCGTCACACTAAAGCAATGTTGGGTATCGTAAAAACACTAAAACACCAAAGAAATTTAACTAGCTGGACACCCTGTTCCAAATTTCAGAGTGTTGGAAGTTGTGTAGATGGAGCATTTTTCTGTTCTCTTAAGTATTTATCCGTCTGGCAGATGCTACTGCTCGGATCGCTTGCTTCCGTGATACGCGTGGTGAGATCAAATTTAGCAATAAACTTTTCCGAACCCTTTCCTTGCCCGAGGAACCCTTTTGAGCCACCTTTTTATCCCCTCGGAAACGCAGTTCTCCGTTTTAAGGTTCTTCGCGACCAGCTGCCGCTGCCTGGGATCCAAATTGACATCGGGAATGGTGGAATTGGGGAGAAATTTGTTTGACCGTGCGAGCCATGTCGGGCCAACAGAGGAAAACTGCTGTTTCTAGTTTCCCATCATTCTCAGTAAGGCCTATGGTGTCTTAAAATGGGATATCTGCCCCGTTCCCCACAAGTTATCTATGGGCTTGTGTACGGTAGTAAACCTTTTATTTGTGGAAATATCACAAACTAAACTCAATTCAATTCAATGCTCAATTCAACTAAATTAAATTGAATCCAGATAAGTTCAGATTCAGTTCAAACCAATTCAATCCAATTCCGATCCGATCCGTTCCGATCCGATCCGACGCGATTCGATCCGATTCCATTCGATTCCATTCCATTCGATTCCATTCGATCCGATTCCAATCGATTCCATTCGATTTCATTCCATTCGATTCCACTCCATTCGGTTTCATTCGATTCCATTCGATTCGATTTAATGATATACAATGCAATGCAATGCAATGCAACGCAACGCAATGCAAGGCAAGGCAATCCAATCCAATTCATTCAATCCAATCCAATCCAATCCAATCCAATCCAATCCAATCCAATCCAATCCAAGTCATTCAATCCAATTCAATCCAATCCAATCCAATTCATTCAATCCAATCCAATCCGATCCAATTCAATTCCATTCAATTACATTCAATTCCATTCCATTTCATCCAATTTAATTCATTTCAATTAAATTCAATTCGAATTCAAATTCGAATTCAATGTTCACACACAGAAGGAAACCCACATGCGAATAACAACAAATACACTCGAGTGATGGATTAAATTCGACTTTGATCTGAATTCCAAAAATTAAAATCAATTCTTATGATGTTGATGGCTTTCTTTGGAGCAAGGCGATATTCCTTTCCTCCCTCTGATTGGCTATTCAAGCAGCCCATAGGCGAGCACCGATTGGAGCGGACGACGAGAAAATACTGCAGTGGAAAATATTAATTCTCGAGAAATACGTACAGGAATAAGACAGGGGAAAGAAGTTTTCTTCCGCGCTCCGCTCTGAGCTTGATGAATGACATTTATCGATTTTCTTTCCAGTACGAAATAAGCCAGACGTAATTGCAGAAGGGAAGTTTCGCAGCTATTCCTTCCAAAGGGTGTCCGTTGAGATGGGGCCCAGATTCTAAGGCGAGAGTTTTCAATTTTTGCTGGGATGTCTGTGAGAGAAGGAAGTTTTGGGAAACAGTCGCAGAGTTGAGTTCCGTTTCCGGCTCTGACTCCAGTCTTCGATGAAAGACACAACAAAAGTCTTTCACTGTTACAGGTAAATTCAAGAAACTTTACCGACATTCATGAAACTAAGTCTCTGAACACTTGAAGTGTGGCCCGCTAAAATTGATACTGCCATGTTGACAATTGCTTTATTTTTGTATCATTCTTATCCACGTATTGGGATCCCTTTTTTAAGCCACATAATGCACTCGAAAGAGTTCAGAGATGGGCAGCATGCTTCATTTGAAACAGCAATATAGTTACCCAGTGTGACGATAAAACTAATTGTGAGCTACTGGGACTATCGACCTTTTTTGTAAAAACAAAATCAGAAAGACGGCTTTGCACGCCAAAATATATATCATTGAATGTTCGCTATTTTTTTTCTGATCTTCTCATCCTATTTTTATCATCCTAATGTTGTTTCCTGTGCAATAATGTGTCACAGGCAACTTTGTCTGCCAGTGTCAACTCACATCATGTGGGCAGGCAGGCTGGCGGAACGTTTGAGAGTCTATGACAACATGCTTGACAACATGCAACATTCTTTCAATCAATACGACTGCGATTTGGCAGAAGAATCACAAGTATAGGTATAAAATAAAAAATGTCAATAAAAAAGGAAATTGGCGACAACCAAAATTTCAGAATCAAACAATCAAATCAAGACAACACAACATGCAAAAACAAGAATCTGGATTGGACAGCAACTTGCGATGGCAACAGCCCAGAACCAACAAGATATTTTTTGATAATGGAAGAGTCTGACGGAAGGGAGTTCTAATCGCGAATTGTGCGGGGAAAAAGTTATGGTTATTCATGTAACGCGTGACAGCCCGCCCGAAACAGAATGTCACTTTACCAAGATGACCCGTTAGGAATTTCTCCCATGCATGTTGGAAGGTTTTCGGCGGGCTCTTTTGATATTTTCAGAGAAAGGCATGCGAAATCTGTAATCAGCTAAGCAACGAAACTCCCCCCATTGAAATCCATTAAAATAATGAAAATGCCATCTCACATCCAAAGTCACCATGCACTGCGGTGTGACGCGAAATACGAAGTACGTAAATGGATGATCATTTGTTGAAAAACATCAAAGCCTCGTGCCATTTCAGCGTCAACGGCTTTGTTTCTCGTTGCCTGGCAAACCTCGGGTGCCAAAAATATAATAGAAACAGGCCCACGCTTGCAATATAATTAATCGCATCATCCTTTATTGAAAGTTCAAGTATACATACAAGGCCGACATAAATCTTCGAACATCGAACAAATTGCACAGTACACAGGGCCATCCAATTCCAAAAGATCTCGTTGACGTTTCACGCATTACAAGGATGAAAAGTGTTTTGTTGCGCAAGTTGCCATTGATTCCAGTTGGCGCCTGAGTTAGTAATGAACTCCCATGTTCGAAGAATGTTTGCGGAAAGTGTACATTAGCCTGGTAAGCCTCAAGAAAGCGAGAATGAGGCAGTCCTTGAAAATGCAACTGAGAAGCAGTCCGCATCATCCGAGTACGGCGAATCCCCCACCATCCAGGTTGCGTGTTTCAATTCTGCATAAGGATTTGGGCACATCCCGATTTTTCATGTGACCAAAAAGTGAAAAAGAAAGGTCACCTTACCAGCCAAGCCCAACCTAATTTAACCTTTGTTTTGTTCCAAACGTTCTTTTCGTTTTCG
This sequence comes from Sinentomon sp. SZTP_YWyxl, assembly GCA_030068105.1. Classification (NCBI taxonomy): domain Eukaryota; kingdom Metazoa; phylum Arthropoda; class Protura; order Sinentomata; family Sinentomidae; genus Sinentomon; species Sinentomon sp. SZTP_YWyxl. Next base: position 22,420 of record JASGXE010009800.1, read on the forward strand.
TGGGGCCGGACTTTAACACGTGCGGTTCATACTAGATGGTTTACGAAGTGCCCAAAGCAACGGCATAGTTCGGAATCCCTGTCGACATTATTGGACTGGACGAGTTGGCACACTTGCTCTATGATATACGAAAACTAACCCAACCTACCCTAATCTTCCTATCCCATTTCGGAGACTTGAGCGTGTGTGAAAACTCGTTCAGACCAGAATTTTTGAAACGTCGCGGTCGGCAAGAGGTGAGGCAAAACCGGTCGAGTTTGCCAGCTTTGCCTTGTTGATCCATGTGAAATCTCTCAAATTGACGCTTTGGAAAAAGTTCGGCGTTTCTCTGATCGGTTCATTCAATTGACCTATGCATTGCACGATGCAGTCTTTGCATTCCTCAATGATTTGGGCATTCCGAACTTCTCATCTTCACCTTCTATACGAACGCAGAGCAGCATCGTTGTTTCTTCCTCCGTTGCGTTTGACCTCGATAAATCGAAAACCTCGTTTTTTCGTAGACAAATCTTTTCTTTGCCCTTCATTTTGGGAGAGGAAAAGGCATATTCCAGGCAATTGCTAGAGGAAAATTGCAGATAATGGTTATGCTATTTCGGCTCCAATTTTTAAAACTAATGTGGCTTTCAATACTTATTTTCCGAAAACTATCAGGGACTGGAATGGCCTTTCTTCCAGTTCATCGTTAATTTACCGCGCGCGCAAGTCCCTTGGCGTCACAACCCAATCATGACCTTTAGTTACTTTTCTGATGGTTACTTTTCTGATTTTTTTTTTCGAAAGTTTTCTAAGCCAATAATTATTGACGAAAATGGTTTCCCTGTTATGGTTTTAAGTTTTCCTTCCCCTGCATTGTGCACTTGCTTGTTCTTCCTGTTGCCATTTCATTTGCAGCAGTATTTGTCTTAATAATAATAATAATAAAATAAAAAAGGCATATTCAAATGAGCAGGTGCAATAACGGCAAGGCAAAGTATACGAATAAATAGACTCAAATGTAGAGAACAACAACTGACAATCCCGCATGAATTGGCTGGAATTCGATTCTCAAAGGAGGGGAAGGGATGCGCTGCCTTGGTTTTTCCAAGTTCTTGCAAGTGTGGGCGGCTATGGGGTGCATATAATGGCTCCCAATGATTAAAATGTCTCACCATTATTCGCGGAAGGATAATATGCTTTCAAGTTATACCTACCGTGGATAAAAAGATCTTGAGACGTTTTTCTTCTTCGGACGTGCCATTACTGAGTGGAACGCCCTTCCTGGCGAGACATTTGAGCTCACTTTCAATCTCAGATAATTATCTTCCGGGAAGAGATACTGACATTATTTACACAAAAATGTGACTTCCTGACTTTGATTTGTTCAATTTTCAGAATGCTTTTATTCCTGTAAATATTTTCACAAATGTATAAATGTATGTTTTTGTCTGAATATTAAGAGGAGGCAACTCTTAAATTAAACATGATTCTGATTTAAAACAAAACTCTGCAACAGGAAGGGGAATTATTATTGCTTTTTTATTGTTATTCCATAAATCTCAATGAATTATTCGTATGTTGAACGTCAAATAATTCAGCGGCAAAATTGAACTTTTAGGTCTCAAAGTCCTTATTGATACATAAGAAAAGGTCTCAGGGTGCTGCTATTTAAATTTGAACCATACAGCGGTTCAATAACCATCATGGTTCGTATGGCCATGTGATGTTACATTTTGAGACGGATTTGAATAAAAACGGGCTCCCAACACGCACATCAGCTGGCCGACTGCGAACAAGCAACCTCAATTTTGTCAGATTTCTATTCTGGAGAGAAACATACACAGCAGATTTCACAAAAAGTGATAGCCACATGATTGAGTTCGGGTTTAGTTTACGCGGGAAACCTTCAAAATCGAGACCCCGCGCTATAGGAGTGGCTGCTGTGAATTCTGAATAGAGGAATAGAGAATGAATGCTATATACCTACAGGGGTTCCCAAAAGTCACTTTGACAACCCCAGAAAAGTGCATTGCAGTTTTGAAGCAACTCTGGAAGCTTGGAGTGGAGTTTGTTCCAATTCGAATGGATAACACCTGCAGCAGGCAGCCTGCCAATCTGAACCTGAAATCTCTAGAAATAGCCCCACAAGAGAAGATTGACAGCAAGCAAATAGCAGGGGATGTCAAGTGACTTTTGAGAAACATTGTATATATACTTATGGCTTCGACTGCGCAGCCAACCCATGAATGAGAGAATTGGATGAAAACTAGGAGCTTCGCAAGGAAGCTATAAGCAGAGTTCCTGCCCAACAGGATAAGGCCAAAAGTCTCTAGATTCCTGCGTCAATTTAGGATTCTCAGCTCCCATACACTCATAGCAGGCCCTCTCTCCATCTCCCTCTTTTTGTCATAATTCGCGTATTCAAATTAATGCCGTGGCACAGACCTTCAAAGGTCTTTTGTTTCTTTTTACAGAGTACCAAAATTCCTCGAACACGCAGGAGACACTTCAAAGGTCTGGCAAATACGAAAACACCATATCTTCAAATAATTGCTGTTTCCTCAGTCCTGATTTGGCACCAGCGATTTTTAATTCGTTACCTAAACTGAAAACAACTTGGCAGAAAAGCCATGTTTCACGTATTCAGGACTCTGCCTAAGCAATATTTTCAGAGCTATGGAACTCACCCTAATCTGAGTACCATTCTGCCCATGGCAGGTTGGGTTGGACACCTATGTAACTTTGTAAGACAAGAGCCGGCGGGTATTTTGAAGGTCTAAACTAAACCAAATCTTGACATCCTCAATAGTTTTTGAACTAAAGGTGATGTCAAAAACTTTTCTAACGCCCTTCTATACTACAGGGGCAATCTAATTTCAGCAGGCATTGATGCGGTTTCACGCCTGACACGAATGTTGTGATGGATTGCGACCCACGTTGCCACTGGTTCTCAATTGGGCGTGAGGAAACAAAACGATCTCCAAATGTGTACATACAAAGAATTTTGGAGAGAAGTGTTTACCTGTATAGGCATGTATAGCAGCGGCGGAAAAAGATTAGGCCTACTCATTCATGTGTTTTTCCCATTTAACTGCTGCCTCAGAAACTTTTTTTCTTTCTTTTTACTCTTATGCATTTGGTAGAAATTAAAGCGCCAAATTGCAACGGAGCTTGCGAGAGGTGTCAGATTTTGACATTAGTGATGAAAGAGGATCTTTATTTCTACAGCATGGAGTTTTTGCTAAAATCTCAAGAATGGAAATTTTTCACATGTATGGGTAATCTTTTTCCGCCGCCAGTATACTCACGTTTAGTTGTGCCTTGGTTTATAGCGCTGTTGTCGGAAAGACTTTATTTTTCCATTATGACATTTATAGGTAAACACAAGTTCTTTAAAAGTCTCGACGCCCGGGATGAGTGCAACACATTGCAGTTTTGAAACAATCACGGGATCAATAACTTCAATTCTGAGGTGATGCAGCTTCTTTTAATTCGCGAAGGTATACAGAGCTTGCGGCATGTGAACACAACAAAACCTGAATATGAAAAAATATGGGGGAACAGCAACATAAAGAGACTTTTGAAGGATCCTGTTTATGTTTAATGACATCGATTTTTAGGGCGGCATTTTTTCTAAAAGTGCCTATACCTGCGCCAAATGTCACTTGGAGACGAAGAAAGCCACGGTTTGCTTAAAGAGCACAAATATACCGCCAACCTGTTCAGATATTTTCCAACCATCCTGTCATATATGTACAGTATAGGCCGGACAATTAGAATTTCAGCCACATTTAGATTCCCGCAGTTGTTACCTCCCGCATCGAGTGCATAAACAAGGGCTCAAGCACAACATAATTGCACCACATGTTGATAAACTATGGCGCCAGGTTCGTTCGGGTAAGTCTTTTTGGCAAACTGTTCGTTCGCAGCAAATTCAAGTACTTACTCCAAAGGCCCAACACCAAATTGCGGAGCAAAGTAAAGTTTGAGAAGGGCTCACAGGTACTCTATGCAAGTGATTGTTACAGGGTTGCCTAAAAGTCTTTGGCCATGGAAAAATGAAATCTGTTTTTTTTTTTGACAAATTGCGTGATCTGAATTTTTCTAGCTCCAACCACGGATGTCAAGTCTTTGCAAAAATCGAAATTTGAAATCCTGAACATGAGATAGACAATGTTTCATATAACAAAATATGATAAAAAACAGCAAATTTATATTTTTGCAATGGCCATAGACATTTGGCCTGCTCTGTACACATAGTCGCGTGGTCACAGCATGTATGTTTATAAAACGCAGCCAAAAATCCACATTCTTGTGAAGAGAAGCCATTCAGAAATAAGCCTGAGTTTTTCTGGACCTGTATGCCAAAATATGGAATACGTCTAAAAACAATTATCAAAAATTGGCAAAACGTGCGGTTGCTTGTGGAGGACAAAAGTAAAGGAATGGAACGAAATTTATTGTGCAGAAAAATGTTCACGGAATGCCAAAAATGAAGGGGTGCCATCGGTGGCCGGCGGAGGCCCATGCAGATGATATTTTGCAGCAAAAACCTTGTTACACGCAGATGCAGAGATTTGAGTTTTGCCTGACGCATCGGTCAGCAGGGAAAGGAAAACCGGAAATATTCGTTACCCCACCACTTTATAACGGGTCATTTTTGTGCTCCCGCGTTTTCGATTTTCGCCGTTCTTCTTTCATCTAGGGTCATTTTTTCCAGTGTGCAGTTGGCCGTTATTTCTCCTTTTAAAACAGGTACCCATCTTCCTTGTGTTTTTTGGCAGATATGCTCTCATTTGTGTAATTTTTGTTAGATGCTCTCATTTGTGTCATTTTTGGTAGATGCTCTCATTTGTGTCATTTTTGGTAGATGCTCTCATTTGTGTCATTTTTGGTAGATGCTCTGATTTGTGTCATATTTGGTAGATGCTCTCATTTGTGTCATTTTTGGTAGATGCTCTCATTTGCGTCATTTTTGGTAGATGCCCTCATTTGTGTCGTTTTTGTTAGATGCTCTCATTTGTGTCATTTTTGGTAAATGCTCTCATTTGTGTCATTTTTGGTAGATGGTCTCATTTGTGTCATTTTTGGTAGATGGTCTCATTTGTGTCGTTTTTGGTAGATGCTCTCATTTGTGCCATTTTTGGTAGATGGTCTCATTTGTGTCATTTTTGGTAGATGCTCTCATTTGTGTCATTTTTGGTAGATGGTCTCATTTGTGTCATTTTTGGTAGATGCTCTCATTTGTGTCTTTGGTAGATGCACCATTATGTCATGTTTGGTAGATGCTGATGAATCGTATCATTTTTGGTAGATGCTCTCATTTGTGTCATTTTGGTAGATGCTCTCATTTGTGTCTTTGGTAGATGCACCATTATGTCATGGTTGGTAGATGCTGATGAATTGTGTCATTTTTGGTAGATGCTCTCATTTGTCTCATTTTCGGTTTCGGGTCACCTGATTTCATTTCTCTGTTTTCTCTATCTGGGAAAACTCGTCAACAGCATTCCTTGTGACTTTCTCCCTCTGTCTTTTGACAAGTTTCTTAACTCCGTCGTTGATTTTGCGCGCATGAAGAGTTTCTCACTCTCATGCTACGATCGCGAAATTGCGTGTACGTCATCCATCGCCAGCACTGAATAATTCTTATGAATAATCATGTAAAAACAGCTGAGGAGAATATTTTATAGCGGTGCAGCCATGCGCGAAATCTATTGAACCATTTTCCACCATTGTCATTCACGCTATTGTTAAGATGCCAAAGTCCTCGCATCCGATGAAAACTCACAACCCAACAGGATGGTGGCGTGTTCCCATTTGACGCGAACTCAAATTTTTGGTCGAATGGGAGTCAAATTTTAATGCAATTTGAAGCTTCACATACACTCAACCAAACGTACAGTACATGGAATAGAATTTTGAAATGTCTGGCACAAGGGCCTTCAAATTTCAACAAGGACTTGCTGCAACTTCCCCCCTTACACGAGTGTCATGATGTTTAGCGGCGTATGTTGTCATTGTTTCTAAATGGCGCCTGAATTGCTGTCCAAGGACAGTAACATACGCCACAAAACATCATGACACTCGTGTAAGACGGGAAGTTGCACACAGCCCTGTTTATGCATGAACGTTTTGCATTCTGTTTGACAACACCTTGCCGTGCGAACGCAACGCGGTCTGTGTCGCTGACGTGTGTTGAGCCATGGACTTGTGCGTCAAATGTGAACGTTACCGATCCAAATGCCTTAAAACGCAGGGATTCGATTCCCTGATTTTTTCCTCCGCAAATGTCATTTTCGCTCCATTTTCTTCCTGCATCACACATACGTTGTTGATGCTTGCGCACGATTTAATCTTGAGATATTTTCTCCAACGTCGTTGGGATTATTTCAGACGTAGCCTATCTTATTCGACTTTTGCGGCGTATATCCGAAGATACGGCGACAGCGGAAATATGCAAATGGGCGCCAAACTCAATAGAACCGCTGGTCTCTGCACACACATTGAACGTCACAGGACCGCCGGAAATTTCATGCAGAAAATGGGAGTATTGTGCCTCTATCCTGCAAGCAATTCCATTGCATTCTTCTCAAATCCAGGCCAGGAAAAAAGACAGCAGAAGGTACACTCTAAATTTGAGGTTTCCGTTCCGAATACCCATTTACGGGCATAGATGGAAGTTTTCATTTGAGAACATTTTTGGAACACGCAATGTGTTCTTGGAACTCTATTTTCCTGTCACATAATTTGGAACACGTAAAAGCGATTTGGAGCACTCCATGTGCTCCAAATCGTGCATGCGTTCCAAATTTGTGGCAGGAAAATAGCGTTCCAAGAACGCATATTTCGTGTCTCAAAATGTTCGGAAAAATATAGCAGCGGCGGAATTATTGTACAGTGTGTTGCAAAAAAGATGTCACACATACAGGGGGAATGGGAGATGATGAAAACCATTTGCAAAAAAGGTGTCACACATATGGAGACTTAATGGAAGATGATGATTTCCATTTGCAAAATACCTGTCACACATATTGGCTTAGATGGGACAGTCAGCGAATTTTTAAAGCAGTGTAGGGCTTGACAGCATAGTGATTATTGCTTCGCTGACTGTCCCATCTAAGCCAATATGTGTGACAGGTATTTTGCAAATGGAAATCATCATCTTCCATTAAGTCTCCATATGTGTGACACCTTTTTTGCAAATGGTTTTCATCATCTCCCATTCCCCCTGTATGTGTGACATCTTTTTTGCAACACACTGTACTCACACATATGTGTCTTTCCCATTTGCCCTTGAAACTTTTTTTCTTTCTTTTTCCTCTTTTGCAGGCGGTAGAAATTAAAGCGTCAGATTGCAACAGAGCTTTCTACAGGTGTCTGATTTTGACCTCATTTGTGAAAAGAGGATCTTTAATTTCTACAGCATTGATTTTTTTTACTAAAATCTAAACAGTCGCAATTTTTTACATGTGTGAGTACATTAATTCAGCCAACATATACACTTCAATCCGAGCCCGTGTTAAGAGGTGTTACAAGCGGATATCATCCATTTAGCGTGCATGCATCCACAGGCTAAGTTAAACCGAGCTTTTCTCGTTATACGAGGATATGCGCCGTTTTATTCAGACAAACAGCTCAAATCTTCAATATCGGTCAGGCCCACCAGCCCGAGAACAATTTATTCCGTGTTCATTTCGGAATTTTCTGAGCTTTGCCCTTCTCCGTGGGATTTTTGTGTGTTTGTTGCTGCGGATTTTCATGCAAACAACAAAAAGAGAGCTTGATATATGCTGCATTTGTATGAACGTATACCGACGTTCCCTGATTCTACGAATTTACATAGCTTTTTACACGGGGAGCTCCACCATTGTCCACAAAAATGCAAAAATTCAACAATGGGTTTTTTGTTCTTTTCTCGACCCGCTTCGCAGAGATTTTTCAATGAAAAGTATGCGGAATAGAAATGAAAGTTTTTCTCATTGTAAAATCCTATGTGAAGGAGAAACGAGGGACGATCTGTATATGCCAATTGTGGCCTGCTGCAATTCCTAAGCAGCTCGATAAAAAAGGCCACAACAACCCTCGTTTGGTAAAAATGGCAACTGTTTGTGGATGTTAATTGACCTCATTTTTGTAGCAATTTTTCCCAAGGGTGGGACCCAACCTTACAGACCCCTAGATGGAGATTTTCTTTGACCATTGCGTCTCGCCGTTCACTTGATTGAGAAGTCTTGATGGATTTGTTCCAGCTATGCATGCAGGGATCTGCTTTGGCGATCTTCGGTCGCTATTTACTGCACTCTAAACATGAAGTTCAGTTTGGAACACTATATTTTAACATGGGCTTAGACAGGAGGTGTTCTTTTAGGAACACTTGGTCTGTTATTGGAACACTCAGTGTGTTCCAATGGAACACCTAAGGTGTTCCATATCGCTCATGTGTTCCACATCTGTGACAGGAATGTCACAGATTTGGAACACCCAGTGTGTTCCTGGAACACACCAAGTGTTCCATAAACGTTCCTAAAAGAACACTTCCTGTCTAAGCCCATGTTAAAGTGGTGTGTTCCAAGCGGAACTTCGTGTTTAGAGTGTTAGGTACCTTACTCTGAAATTTTCACTGGAATTTTGAAAATACATCAATGACGTGTGTTGGCCACGCTTGGTTTTCCTTTGCTGTTTTACTGTGTTTCCAAAAAATCACTTGATAACCCCTGCTATTTGTGCTTGTTTTCAATCTTCTGTTGTGGGGCTATTTCTCCAGATTTCAGGTTCAGATTGGGCTGGCTGCCTGCAGCAGGTGTTATTCATTCGAATTGGAACAAACTCCACTCCTTGCTGCCAGAATTGCTTCAAAATTGCAATGCACTTTTCTGGGGTTGATAGGACAATGCTTGTTGCAGGAAGAATATTCTGGTTTTTATTTTCTTGGTCATTTTATTTGTGTTTATTTCGGATGAGAAAGGGAAGGTGAATATGAAGGGGTATGAGAAGGGTGACATTCGACGGGTGTTCTAAGCCTGTTTTTAGATTTGAAATTTTCACAAAATACGTATGCCAAAAAGACCACGTCCTTTCGCATGTGGGACCCCACAGATAATTAGCACTCGGATTCCCGCTATTCATTTTAAAATTTTGTCACTTTATTATTTTAATGTCCACGAAGGATTGCCTTGGTGGCAGAATAACGAATCAAAATCTTAGTCAAAATACGTAGTCATAATTGTCACAAAATTTTAAAAAAAGGGCAAAAATAGATTGGCAGCAAAAGAAAAGACATGATCAATCACGCAGCAGTTGTCGCATGGTGTGATTCCTTATGATGCTTTTGCCCTCAAAATTATGGGAGATGCAGAGATATAAGAGAGTTCCAATCTTCAATTATCGTGCGGGGGAAGAAGGAATTAAAAAATGCATCCCTGGCCGTGATCAACGCAGGGTTTTCTGAGAACTTTTGTGGACCTCTGTGCCAATTTCAGTTTTGCAATCTTCCTTGCCATTTCCACATTTTGCTTTGTAGCATTTTTTATGTCCAGATTGCGTTTTGTGTTTGAATATGGCCTACATGTGTCTATGACTGTCAGCTCTGCAGGCCAGTGAAAAGAAGCGCGACACCAAAGTTCCCTTTATTGCCTCAAAACTCTAATTCGCCGCGATCATGGGGTTGCCAAGAGACAATGTAAAGACCCTGTATAAGCGGTATAAAGGGCAGCTTCAAAATTTCTGAATTTTAAATTCGTTTGAAGCGGGGCAATTTTCGCATAAAGAGGCCCTCGTACGAGTACCTATACAGCTCTGTTTTCCTTGAAGCCACTTGAAATGGCTGCGCAGGAAAACTGAAAAGTCTGGCGCGTTGTGCAGTTGCGGAAGAGAAGTGCATGGGACCGTCAAGTGCAGAAAACTCAGGCATAGACAGGGTCTACCAAAATTCCAAAGGAAAACCCCTGAATTTTTAACCTGCGCACAATTTAACATTACCTATTTCCTTTGATATTTTTAGCTTTTGCGGTTGGTTCGCGCGTCTCATTATTCCGTAGCGCATTCGAAGCACCGCGCGGTGTCGTGCACTCACACATGGAAAAATACGACTTTGCAAAGACTCCACGCTGCAGAAATGAAAAATCCATTTTTCACCCGAGGTCAAAATTTGACAGCTCCAGAAAGCTCTGTTGAAATCTGGCACTTTAATTTCTCTGTTGAAATCTGGCGCTTTAATTTCTACCGCCTGTGTACGAGAAAAAAAAAGAAAAAAATGTCGGAGGCAACAATTAAATGGGAAAATACACATTAATTCCGCGACTACTGTTCAGGCGTCTACTTCAAATCTGAACTGGACTTTAACAGGTTGACTTGCTACTTTTGACGGATCCTGTTTCATATACTCGTAATGCATATACCAAACCTGTATAAAAACCGAAGAAGATTAATGGATTATTTTAAGGACAGGAGGAGTGTAGGTTTATGCATAGCACATTCATGTCAGTTTGGAGAGGGTGAGAGTAGGTGTGTGAAATTATGTCTACAGGGACTACACGACGTATCATGACGGAAGTTTTATTTAACACTGGTCTGATTTGAAAATGAAGGCAAAAGGTTTTTGTATGGTGGAATTCGCAGGTGGTGTTATCTGCAGAAGGAAATGCTCAAAAAGGTCTAAATCTGAAGTTCCCGTACGGAACTCCTTTTTACGTATAACATGGTTAGATATGGAAGTGTCCTTTTCGGAACATTTTTGGAACACGTAAGGTGTTCTTGGAACACTATTTTCGTGTCACAAATTTGGAAGCCAGAGAGGTTCATCGGACCAGAGTCGTCATTCCATCAGTTTTTCAGTCTAAGGGCCGGGTTACGCCGGGATGCGAATTTAAGAAATGAGTACGCGTTTGAGCACATCCCGATTTTGCGCGTTTCGAGAAAAAGCGAAAAATAAAGCTAATCTAACCAAACCTAACCTGTCTAACTTACCTAACCATACCCTAACCAAACCTAACATGACCCAATCTAACCTTTTTCCATTGTTTCTAGCGTTTTTACCCGTTTTTGGAGGGTCGGAACTTTAACACGGAGTTGTATGGAAAAGTGCCCCAACGCGTATACTCATTTCTTAAATAAGCGGGGATTATATTGCAGGGTGCAGCATGCATGTGCATGCCCATCATGCGCATGGTTCTTTTCCACCAAAGATGTTGATGGCAGCCCAGGGGGATCCCGAAGAAAGAACCCACGGCAGGTGGTCTATAGGGTGCGGAGTTCCACGAGCTAAAGTTCCAAAATTTTAAATTCCATTTGTTCACATTCTGACGTGTCCGGATGTCAAATGTCCGGATTTCCCGGCAGCGCGAGGCAGATGCTTCGTAGACCGCGGGCGGCGGGGAATGGCAAAGCGATCAGCAGGGGTCATTTTTGATAGGTAGGATCAGTTACTGTCCCCTCGTCCCCTAAATGACGTCCCTGTATCAGACAATAGAATTGAGCCAGGACAGTTAGCAGAGGTGATCATGGACGCATGAAATGCAGGCTGATGAAAGAGTTGAACGGGAATTCCTGCAAAAATGGAAAATACGTTAAGGGCCCGCAACCATTTTTTACAGTGCGGGAGGTTTGGACGACAGGAAACATTCCAACTATGAAAACAGTATACGCCTTTCGGAGCGCAGTCGTCAGCAGCAAGAGAAAACGCCTGGATCTAGGACAAATGCGGTAGGCCAGTTTAGGCTATATATGGTAGCTTTCGTCTTTCGGTACAGCTATGGCGAAAAATGCTGGCGATAACGTGATGCCAAACACTGAAATAGCTCACGCGTGAAATACAAAGCCGATTCTGCCTCTGTGAGCCTGACGAAAAGAGGGATAAAGCCTTGGGTTAGGATAGTCTGCAGCAGAGCGAACTCTCCTGCTTGGATGCGTATTGTAGCCTTCGAAATTTGTCTTCTCTTTGACCCCTGACCTTTCTTTATTGCTGAAGCTGCCGGAGGCTGCATTTTCAGTCGGGTTGTCTCTCTCTCTCTCTTCTCTCTCCGTGCTTTCGGCGATTCAAAAAACATCCGGAATGTCTATGGCTAAATTGATGTGGCACGAAAGCTCAGACGTTTTTCAACTATGTATAGCGGCGGCGAAATTAATGTGCACATACATGGAAAAAATTGCAACCGTTCAGATTTTGGCAAAAAATTTATGCTGCAGAAATTAAAGATCCACTTTTGTAACCGAGTTCAAAATCTCACACCTCTAGAACGCTTTGTTGAAATCTGGCGCTTAAATTTCTACCGGCTGCATAAGAATAGGTAAAAAGAAAGAAAGAAAAGTTTAGGAGGCAACAGTTAAATGGGAAAACGCATGCGTGGGTACATTAATTCCGCCGCCACTATACAGTCACAGATGCAATACTGAGTCCCATGATCCAATCTAGCTACTTTTATTGAAGGAGTCATTATTGTTTCAGTGACTGTACCAAACTGGTTCGTGGTCAATGGTGGCCTCAATCAATATAAATCAAAAATCAATAGCAAAAGAAAACAGAGCAACGCAATTTGAATGATGCGATGGATATTCGGAACTGCAACATGACCCAGACTTATACAGATTGGCCCTCGATTCTGCTTAAAAGATATGAGCTGAGAATGCTTCACACTCTTCCATTTAAATACACAGAAAAACTTTAATTTCTATGCCGAGAATGAAGTTTTCGACCGAGTTTTCATTGTTGAAAGAATTCTGAATTCACTCTGAGCACACTTGGGAGCATTCTTAGCTCATATCTTCAAGTGGAATGAGGAGTAGGATTTTATTTATTAATTTATTATTTTTATTTAAGACACAAATTTGCAATAAAGATGCAAATAAAAACAGCGGTTAATCATAACAATGATATAACAATGAAACAAAACAATGGTCAAAAACTTCAAATGGGCAACCATCCAAACCAGAACGGAACGAAACAATGAATTTTTTTTTTTTTACTTCTTGAAATTAGGTAAATGCGAAGTTTAAGTGCTCTTAGTTGCCACATTTAAGGAAGTGTGTTCAACAATGGCGAGGTGTAAGGAAGCGCATTCCAATCTTTTACAGTTCTTGGGTAGAAAGAAAAGAGAAATACATTAGATTTGATCAGAGGAATTTTGAATTGTTTAAAGTGGCTGGCTCTGCGATCTCGAAGGTCAGGAACGAATATCTCAGGCAGATCGATGTGAATCAGCCTCCTGAACAACTTTCCGAGAAAGGCGAGTCTTTTTTCCTGCCTCCTTAAGAGAAGAGCTTCCAATTTAAGGTCCAGAAACATGGCCGATACACTGTAGGTGCGACGGATGATGTGATTTTATGATGGGAAAAACTTTCATTTCCAATTCCGAAAAATTTCCTTTAAAAATCTCTGCGAAGCGGGTCTAGAAACGTACAAAAAGCCCATTGTTGAATTTTTCATTGTTGCAGACAAGTGGAATTCCCCGTATAAAGGGTTATATGAAACAGAATCAGGGGACGATCTGTATAACAGTCAATAGATCCAATAGTCAATAGCCCCCCGTATCCGCCGCTGTCTCCAACTTAGAATCAACTATAAAACACGGCACGAAACAATGATCATCATCGTGTCAATTTTGTCCACGGAGAGTTTGGCAACTCCCAAAATTGCCAAACTCCTTCGGGAGAAGAATCGAACTCTTACTAAACTCTCCAATTTTTGTCAGTGAGCCCTGCGCATCGCAAGAACAAACTCTTTTTGTTGCAATGTACAGTGTTTCCCAAAAGTCACTTGATAATCCCAGAAAAGTGAATTGCAGTTTTGAAGCAACTCTGAAAGCTTGGAGTAGAGTTTGTTCCAATTCGAATAGACAACACTTGCAGCAGGCAGCCTGCCCAATCTGAACCTGAAATCTGTGGAAATAGCCCCATAAGAGACGATTGAAAATTTGAAAATAGCAGGGGTATAGTCAAGTGACTTTTGGAAAACTCTGTACATATACGTTACCATGTTACTTCCTTCCCAAGAAAGAATTAATCTTTGGCACTAATTGATTAATTAACCAGTAAATTAATTCAATTGACTCTTCTCCTGATTAAATGACGCTCGCCAGCAAGGAAGAATCTTCCGTCGACATGGGTGAAGCCGAACATTCTCCGTATTTTCCTCGTAGCCAATTTTCCTCGTGACAAATTTTCTCCTCGTGGCAATTTCCACTATTTTAGTCGCAATTTTGCTACTCAATGGTGACAGATAGGCATACTGGGGGAGATTCCCAGAAATCCCAGATGGAGATTCCAATGGGGATTCCCAGAAATCCCAGATGCAGATTCCAATGGGGATTCCCAGAAATCCCAGATGGAGATTCCAATGGAGATTCCCAGGAATCCCAGATGGAGATTCCACTGGAGATTCCCAGGAATCCCAGATGGAGATTCCAATAGAGATTCCCAGAAATCCCAGATGGAGATTCCCAGAAATCCCAGATGGAGATTCACAGAAATCTGCCGTGCAGATCCAAAGGAGATTCCCGCAGAAATCCGCCTTGTAATGTTTATTAACATCACTGCACCACTATCGAACAGTGGAAAATCGCCACGAATTATTGTGGTCATCTTTTGCAAGTTCAATGGAGAGAAAGGTCCAGTGGAAAGCTGCTTATTTCGCCCGAATATGACAAGGTTTTCTTGACTTTCGTTGGCAGCTCCTGTCATACAATGCGACGAAAGTTGAGAATCGAGCTTTCACACCGAACATTCCACCGAGGTCGTTTTCTACCGGACCCCTCTCCCCGCCATTTTAGTGACAATTTGGAACGGGAAAAATTGGAAAGGGGAGGGGTAAAATTGTGCACGTTCAACTATGATGCGGTGTAGTGGAATTGGGAAGATTCGCATACACTGTTGTGCCCTTATTACAGGGAAATTACATTTGGAGAAAGAGAGAGAGAGAATCTAGTTTCAGGTCATTTCTACCAGGCCATTCGTAGTCAAATTAAGCGAAATTGCTATGTTATGCATGGGATATTTTGCGAGACCGCAGTAAAAACTCATAACACGAATTAGGACAGACGAAAGCCGCCGCGTTTATTGACTTTTTTTTGTTTAGAGCGCTTCTTAACTGCATGAAGAGAAGTCAAGGGGTCTCTGTCTGTAGGGCTAGTGCAAACACATAAGCAAGAGAATCTCACCCAATCCGGTCAAAGACGAGCGTAAGAAATTCTAGGCAAAGGTCAGAAAATATTTGATGAAAATATTTAAAAATATTTGATTTTTTGTTGGGCAGGCTTCATGAATTTACATTCTAAATCGGAAGTTCCCACTTTGGGAACACCTTTTTAACATTAGGTGGAAGTGTTCATTTTGGAACATGTTTGGAAATAATGCGTTCTTGGAACACCATTTTCCTGCCGCAAATGTGGAACACATGTATGCGCGATTAGTGAAACATTACTGGGCGATTTGATTCTATTCACCAATCATCCAGTAATTTTTCAATTCAGTGCAGAAGAAAATTGCCGGGCGATAGGTGAGGAAGGATAAAATCGCCCAGTAATTTTCCATTTCAGGTGAAATGGTTTTCCATTTCAGATGAAATGGAAAATTTCTGGTCGACTCCATCATTTTTCACCAATCGCCCGCTGTAATTTTCCACATCAGCTCTGGTGGAAAATTACCGTGCGTTTGGTGAATTTTTTCATCAATCGCCAGCTCTATTTTCCAACACGGCTGAAGTGGCCCGGGCGAATAGTGAAAAAGGATCAAATATTCGGTGAGTAGCTTTCTTTCGACAGCTGCAGCTACTTTTATCAGTTTGTCAGGCATGTGAGCATAGCTTCGCAACACGAATGGAGCGCCTAACTAATTCATAGAATAGGCAACACGCTGGTACATGAATGACACTAATTGCAGCGCCGTTTGTTTGTCAGGGGCAAGCTTCGCAACACCAATGGGGCGCCTAACTAATTCATAGAATAGGCAACACGCCGGTACATGAATGACACCAATTGCAGCGCCGTTTGTTTGCCAGGGGCAAGCTTCGCAACACCAATGGGGCGCCTAACTAATTCATAGAACAGGCAACACGCCGGAACATGAATGGCACCAATTGCAGCGCCGTTTGTTTGTTAGGGGCAAGCTTCGCAACACCAATGGGGCGCCTAACTAATTCATAGAATAGGCAACACGCCGGTACATGAATGACACCAATTGCAGCGCCGTTTGTTTGCCAGGGGCAAGCTTCGCAACACCAATGGGGCGCCTAACTAATTCATAGAACAGGCAACACGCCGGAACATGAATGGCACCAATTGCAGCGCCGTTTGTTTGTTAGGGGCAAGCTTCGCAACACCAATGGGGCGCCTAACTAATTCATAGAATAGGCAACACGCCGGTACAAGAATGACACCAATTGCAGCGCCGTTTGTTTGCCAGGGGCAAGCTTCGCAACACCAATGGGGCGCCTAACTAATTCATAGAACAGGCAACACGCCGGAACATGAATGGCACCAATTGCAGCGCCGTTTGTTTGTTAGGGGCAAGCTTCGCAACACCAATGGGGCGCCTAACTAATTCATAGAATAGGCAACACGCCGGTACATGAATGACACCAATTGCAGCGCCGTTTGTTTGCCATGGGCAAGCTTCGCAACACCAATGGAGCGCCTAACTAATTCATAGAACAGGCAACACGCCGGAACATGAATGGCACCAATTGCAGCGCCGTTTGTTTGCCAGGGGCAAGCTTCGCAATACCAATGGAGCGCCTAACTAATTCATAGAATAGGCAACACGCCGGTACATGAATGACACCAATTGCAGCGCCGTTTGTTTGCCAGGGGCAAGCTTCGCAACACCAATGGGGCGCCTAACTAATTCATAGAACAGGCAACACGCCGGAACATGAATGGCACCAATTGCAGCGCCGTTTGTTTGCCAGGGGCAAGCTTCGCAATACCAATGGAGCGCCTAACTAATTCATAGAATAGGCAACACGCCGGTACATGAATGACACCAATTGCAGCGCCGTTTGTTTGCCAGGGGCAAGCTTCGCAACACCAATGGGGCGCCTAACTAATTCATAGAACAGGCAACACGCCGGAACATGAATGGCACCAATTGCAGCGCCGTTTGTGTGCCATGGGCAAGCTTCGCAACATCAATGGAGCGCCTAACTAATTCATAGAACAGGCATCACGCCGGTACATGAATGGCACCAATTGCAGCGCCGTTTGTTTGCCAGGGGCAAGCTTCGCAACACCAATGGAGCGCCTAACTAATTCATAGAGCGGGCAACACGCCGGTACATGAATGGCACCAATTGCAGCGCCGTTTGTTTGCCATGGGCAAGCTTCGCAACACCAATGGAGCGCCTAACTAATTCATAGAACAGGCAACACGCCGGTACATGAATGGCACCAATTGCAGCGCCGTTTGTTTGCCAGGGGCAAGCTTCGCAACACCAATGGAGCGCCTAACTAATTCATAGAGCGGGCAACACGCCGGTACATGAATGGCACCAATTGCAGCGCCGTTTGTTTGCCATGGGCAAGCTTCGCAACACCAATGGAGCGCCTAACTAATTCATAGAACAGGCAACACGCCGGTACATGAATGGCACCAATTGCAGCGCCGTTTGTTTGTTAGGGGCACATTCTAACAATTGTAAGGCGGACACCTGAACTTCTGTGGGACATTTTCCCGGCCGCCAATTTACAAACCCTGCCGCGACTTTAGATGGCAAGCCGGAGCCTCCAGCGAGCATTGTTTTTTTTTTTCGAGGGGACAGGGTTAGGTCAGGTTCAGATAGCATTAGATGAGAAGAAAAATAATTTTTTTTCTTGCGAGTGTAGGGCCCCAATCGAGCACTCTTGCACAAAACGCTCTCTGCCATCTAAGTCGCGGCAGGGTTTGTAAAAACGCTTCCCGGCCATATAGGCATGTATCAAGAGAAGGTTCACAACAAGTAGCAAGCGGACACTGACCAGTAGGTTGACAACACGCATAATAGGCAAAGAGTGAAGAGGGTTGGGTCAGGTTTGGTCAGCTTTAAACTAAGAAGAAAGGAAATGCAAATCGCAAATCACGCCCAGGAATTTGGCTACAACAAATATAGCTCCAGCAGCCTGCAAGGCTATTGTAGCCTACTATCATCATAAAAGAACAAAGAAAAACACTGCTGCCTAAATTTACACTCCTTAGACTCTAGATCTCGCACTGAAAAATTATCTAAAAATAAGATAGCAGCTATCTTAAACGTTGCAGGATTCTCTTATTTTAAGACAAGAGCGAATTTTTAAGACAATGTGGCGTCTTAAAATATTTAAGAAATGCTCACTGTCTTAAAATGTTCTGTTACTTTCGAAACTTAAATTCGATAATTCATGCGAATGTAAGATTTTCAGATAGTTTTCGTCTTGTTTGCACCGTCTAAATTTAAGACAGTTTGTGCTATCTTCATTTTAGACAGCAGTGTGCCGTTTTAAATTATGGGAAGTGTGGGCGAAAATGTAAGAAAACCGAAAATTGGAAGTCATATGAGAAAACGTAACAGTTGTATTCAATGAAAAATCACATTTAAAAATTTACTGTTAAAAGCAAATTTTTCCTAATTTCGATCCTGGTCTTTGACCAGCACCAAAATTCCTCAACACTCAACGTTTTCTGTCCTGAAAAAAATTGTGATGTTAAATAGGCCATCCTTAATTTCATATTTCGAGTTGTCGTCTTTACGTGTGATGATTGTTACTGCTGTATGTTTAATAAGAGCTGTTCAATAATTGTTCCTGTTCATGTAGCTGTGATGTCAATTGTATCTAAGTGAGTGCAAGAATTCAGTCTATTTCATGGTTGGCTGAACGAACCTTTTTTCATTCTTCTCCGAAAAACCTGAGTTAAATTACCTTTCAGTGCATCTGAGTGCAGTGCATCTGAATCCAGAATTTAAGATACACTGTATCTTAAATTAAGATTAAAGACAGTTTGCTATCAGAATTCCTGTCTGAATTTCATACACCAAGATACCTTTCAGTCTTAAACTGTGTCTGAAATTAAGTCCTATCTTAAAGTAAGTCATGGGGGGTATCTGAAAAGTGTCCCCCCTCTTAAATGGAGAAAAGTGACTTATTTTAAGACATTTTGAACGAGAGTGTACCAAACGTTTTCGAACATACGAGTGGGAGCTCGTTTGACTCAAGGGCCATTTTAGGGCCAACTCAGGGGCTATTTCAGGGCCAACTCAGGGGCTATTTCAGGACCAACTCATGGGCCATTTCAGGGCCAACTCAGGGGCTATTTCAGGACCAACTCAGGGGCTATTTCAGGGCCAACTCAGGGGCTATTTCAGGACCAACTCAGGGGCCATTTCAGGGCCAACTCAGGGGCTATTTCAGGACCAACTCAGGGGCCATTTCAGGGCCAACTCAGGGCTATTTCAGGACCAACTCAGGGGCCATTTCAGGGCCAACTCAGGGGCCATTTCAGGGCCAACTCAGGGGCCATTTCAGGGCCAACTCAGGGGCCATTTTACGGCCAACTCAGGGGCCATTTCAGGGCCAACTCAGGGGCCATTTCAGGGCCAACTCAGGGGCCATTCAGAATACAATGGCGTCGTGCGCTGCAAAACATCATGACACTAGTAGTGGTGTTAGGCTGACTGACAAAGGCATGGGCCAGGGCAGAATTCTCAAAAGCGATTCTCTAATCCCTGGAGCACAAGCTCATGGTCGTCGATGAGGGCAGAAATGCTCCCAGAGGGCGACGCGCAATTTCGCGTGCAGACGCCAACGTGCAGGACCAGGCCCACACGCAGAGCGAGAAGTGCGAGAGCGAAAAAAGATAAACGTGCAGGACCGGGCCCGCACGCAGAGCGAGAAGTGCGAGAGCGAAAAAAGATAAACGTGCAGGACCGGACCCGCACGCAGAGCGAGAAGTGCGAGCGCATGAGAGAGAGAAAGCGAAAGAGAAAAAAAAAGTCAAGCACTCTTATGAGCGCAAGCAGACATCATAACGTCGAGAGCGAAGATAATCTTATAAAAGGGAGCACCTCATCATATCATCGTTCAGTTTGCGTACTGGTTTCTTGCGCTCAACATCTCAAAGCACACCATGGCTTCATCTCTAACGGATTGGATCAGATGGAGAGTCTGCTGTTTACTGTCGTCTCGATCAAACGAATCGTTGTCAGTTTTACGACGTAGCTGGAAGAAAATCGTAGCTATCGCAGCGATATGTGTTTTGATACTAATAGTCGTGGTGCTGACGTGGACTGTTTCGGTTCATTTTTCTAATAGGATCGAGGATACATCTATCGATCAGAATATCACTACGATAACAACGACGACGACGACCTCTTGTTGTCATCCTCTCGGTCACAAACAGAACATTCTCGCGATATGTTGCACAAATCATTCTCATCTCTCGGAATCAGCTCGTGTGATCTTGAACAACACCGTAGAACGTGAATCGAGAAGAATCAAAACAACCAACTTATGTGATCTCCAGAAATCAGCTACACCCTCGTCGTCGTCGATATCGCTAAATCTAACTCTTCTTCAGTGGCATAGAATAGCGAGCTACAATAGATGGATTGCGGGACAGTTTAAACCGATTCCCTTCGGCAAGAACGTTGATTGTTCGGCATCTAAGAACGATATTTGGAGTATCGGGAACGGATACACAATTCGTTTTGTTTGCGATGAAGAAATAAACGCCAAACTTCTCGAAATACGGGAAGACAGTCGATCATCTGTAGCAAATGACACCAATACTAGTCTTCCTGTTAGTATATTCATGGACGCGGTTGGATGGTTTCGTGCCTACTCTCTCCTCGATTGGATAAATAATCATTACGATAATGGCTGCAAGGAAGGATCTACAACATTTACAGACCGATATTCCTCCAGCGGAGGAGGAGAAGAAGAAGGAGCAGGAGAGCGGGTCAGCTCTTGCAAAGAAGAGAATTGAAGATCTTATAGCTCAACTCTACTACGAGCCCAAAGAAGTTGGCAGTTTCGGAGGACAGTATCCGTTGCTCCTTAGAATAGGACAGTCCGCTCTAAAAACGTTGACATCCCCTATTCATCGTTCTTTGGTGAAGGATTGGCTCAGCACCCAGGACACTTACACTCTCCACAGACCGGCTCGTTACAAATTCCCGAGGAACAAGACTTAGCTCGTGGGATCGACGATCAATGGCAGATAGATCTTGCGGACATGCAGAACATTTCCAAACACAATAACGGATTCAAGTACCTACTGATGATCGTAGATGTTTTCTCGAGATACGCCTGGTCGGAACCGATGAAATCGAAAAGACCGAGCGAGGTCGTACGTGCATTCGAGTCCGTGCTGAAACGCGCTGCTCCGAGAAAACCGAGGAAAGTGGCGAGCGATCTCGGTGGAGAATTCATCAACAAAACCTTTCAAGACTATTTGCAAGATAGAAGCATCTACTTTTTCCCGATATATAGCGATAAGAAAGCGGCTATCGTCGAACGTCTAAATCGGACCATAAAAGAACGTCTCTGGCGCTACTTTACTCGTTTCAACACTTTCACCTATTTGAAAATTTTGCCCGACATCATGCATTCGTACAATAACAGCGTTCACAGAAGCATCGGTCGTCCACCGGCAAAAATCACCGTCGGTCGTGTGGAAAATCTCGTACGAAAGTACCAGTACGGCGAGGAAGCATCGATCGGTGATGGAGTAAAGGGAGACGACAATAGTACTCTTCCAACAAAATATCGAGTTGGCGATTCCGTGAGGATAAGCAATAGCAGACAGAATCCGTTTGCCAAAGGATACTGGGGAAAGTGGTCCGAGGAAATATTCAAAATAGCAGCGGTGAAAACCACTCAAACTAGACCTACGTATAAGTTGGTAGACTTGTCCGGACAAGAGGCTATAAAAGGTTCGTTCTACGACGAAGAACTTCAGAAGGTGCCAGACGTTAACGACGAGAAACTCTATGCCGTGGAGAAAGTGCTCGCCAAGAAGAAAATATCAAACGTACCTCACGTTCTAGTGAAGTGGAGAGGTTACCCGTCGTCAGCAAACACCTGGATAAAGAGCAGCGAATTGAAGAGAATACAGATAGACAGATAGACAAAGAGATGCCTAACGATTTTTTCGTCGTCCTGCCGAGCACAGCAAGTAGCGGCATCTACAAACGGAACACTCAGTCCAATTACACTACCAAACTCGCACAGCCGATAAGTCTAGCATCTAGTACCAGCAACAAAGGCAAATCGGGAGTTGGTTGGGAGGTAGCCCTCGTCGAAATTCATCTTCCACGGACGTGGGACAATGTGAATAGCGATAACAACGAATTTCACATTCGACATCCGATAAAGAAGGTATCCACGAAGATTCAACCTACACGTCTAGTCGAAAATCCCGTAGAGATAGTGTTTGGGTTTCCCGGACGTGCCACGACACCCGTCATCGCTCAGCTTATGGATAACGCGATTCCAGCTAAACTGAAGAAGCATCTTGCCATAGCCTACAACATGGAGACAACCGTGCTAACGTTCGAATTGAAAACTCCGTCGAGGATCACGTTTGACCCCGACTCGATCGCTCAGGAAGAGTTCTGGGCAAAGATCCTGCAATCTTCTAAATTAGCGAAAGAAGGTCTCACCGAGGCAACGGCGATCAAGACTCCTCTGTTATCGTTTCCCGATTTCAGACCGCAGAGGTTCTTCATCGAACCTTACATCGAGACTCATACTAAGACGATCGAAGAAGAAAAGACCGCTACAACCATCAAAAAACTCAGCATCCCAAACGGTAATTACAATAGCGTTAAGGAACTGATAAAAGCGATGCTAGATGAGATTCCGTTGCATTTTCGTGACGCTTTCGTCTTCAAGGAAAAACCACCGAATCATATATTTCTGCAAATTAAAGACCCTCAGCTGTTCGGTGTGAGATGGCCAAATCACAGCACGGGGAAGGGTCTTGGTGCGATGCTCGGATTTGAATCGTCCAACTGGAATTTCGCTCTAGCCTCTCAAGAGAGTCAGTATCCGGTCGACCTCGATAGAGGTATCCACGGCATTTACGTCTACTCGGATATCATCCTTCCCCAAATAGTTGGCGATCATCAAGCGCCACTGCTCCGTGTGATATCACCAGCGAGGCAGCATCTGGAAGATGTAATCGCCTACCAGTTCGACAGACCCTACTATCTCCCGCTAGCTCGTCACTGGTTCGAGACGATCACGATCAATATAAGGACGGATTCTGGTGATTTCTTGCCATTCAAGTCTGGTAAGACCTTGTGCAAACTGCATTTTCGAGAGAGAAGTTCTTCCAACCAATAGCGACGAGTCAACGCCATGCGTCAATCGTTTTCGGCAGTGTTCCCCGTTTCAACAACAACAGTATCGTCGGTACTACGTGGGTCAGATCGGCGGAGCGGGCATTCCTCATTTTCGAGGACCTGTGTACCAGCGCGGAGCTGGTTTGGGAAGCATATTCTCCGCAATCGCCAGAGGAATCAGTAGTCTGCCAAAGTGGGTGAAAACCGGAGCCAAGCTACTCGGCAAACAGGCTCTATCGACTGGGACGCAGATAGCTAGAGATTACGCTTCCGCCGAAGACGCCGAAGCTGGTCGTAAGCAGTTATCAACATCCGCTCGGAGACGATTGAGAGAGGGTACAGGAGAGCTTCTCGAAGGCATAGGCTCCAGGCTAAAACAAAAGAGCCAGAGTGGAGGTCGGCGAAAGAGAAGAAGAAGAAGAGGAAGCAGAGAAACCGGTTATCACGTTCTTCCTATAAAAAGGAAGAAGGCAACCAACAAGAGTAAGTTCGCATCGAGTTTTCTTCGCAGACGCATCTCTTCAAGAGGTAAGAAGAAGAAGAAGCAGCAGCGACAGCAGAATAAGATAAAGAGGAAAAGTAGTGCTCGAAAGGTTGATATATTTTCCACATCCTAAGTTCACCCACCACTCGTCATCATGACTACCTACGTTCATCATCACTCGGACGACTGCGCTCTCTCGGAGCTCGATCTCTTCGCAGTGCCACCAACTCTGACTCAGATCGAAAAGACTAGCACCGTCACCTACCTACCGATAGCTTCCATACAGGATAGTCCAACGCTAGAGTTCTTCGTCAGTGGATCCGGCGAAGAGTACATCGATTTGAGCCGGACGACACTCAACGTTCAGGTAAAAATCGTCCACGCAGCGGATGGACGAGCGCTGGATCCCGTCAGAGATAATGTCGCTCCTGTCAATAATTTCCTTCACAGCCTATTCTCTCAAGTGGACGTATTTCTAAACGATCGTCTGATTAATGCCAGCAACGATACTTATCCCTACCGTGCTTACCTGGAAACTCTGCTCAATTACGGTCGAGATGCAAAAACCGGTCAGCTAACATGTGCGCTGTGGTATAAAGATACCGCCGGAGAGATGGACAACAAGACCGTTTCCACCACCGTCGTAGCAGCAACGACGCCGACGAGCCGAAAATCGACATCGACGGAAGATAAGAGCGGTGGAACCTCCGCAGCGACGACTGCAGAAGAAGAGGGCAGCGGTATCGTCAATTGGGGTTTCAACAAGAGACTCAACTTCGTCAAGAAAAACAAAATAATCGATCTCGCTGGTCCTCTATTTTTGGATCTTTTCAACCAGCCGAAGTACCTGCTGAGTAACGTCAACCTCAAGCTCAGAATGATACGTAGTCAAGACTCTTTTTCTCTGATCTATTCAGGCGCAGATTCGAACAAGTACAAGGTGACGTTGGTCGGAGCTTCGTTACTCGTCCACAAGATTAAACTCCAGCCGTCCGTCCTACTCGCTCACGAAAACATTCTCCTCGCAAGCAAGACCCACACCGTTCGATATCCGTTGAATAGAGTGGTCAGCAAAGTGTTCTCGATTCCGGCAGGACTGACGAGCGTCAACAGAGACAATTTGGTGATTGGTCAGCTACCTACTCGTGTCGTCGTGGGTCTCGTGGACTCGGAAGCGGCGAGCGGAAACAACAAGAGCAATCCTTTCAATTTCGATAATTTCGGTTTGAATTACCTAGCTCTGTTCGCCGACGGAGAACCCTTTCCATCCAAACCTCTGACACCTGACTATAAGAACGGAAACTACCTGGAAGCGTATCAAACCCTCTTCGAAGGATTGGATACTTGGCGTAGCGATACCGGCAACGATATCAGTCGAGAAGAGTATCCGAACGGCTACGCTATCTACGTTTTTAATCTCTCATCAAACCAACACGGCAATTCGGCCGGTTTCGATCATTTCAATCTGTTGCGACAGGGGAACCTCCGCATGGAGATGAAATTCACATCGCCTCTGAAGAGTACGGTTAGCTGCATAATGCACATGTCGTTCGAGACAATTCTGGAAATAGATCACAAGAGAAATATCATCTACGATTTCCCAGCATCTTAGGAGAGAGAGAGAGAGAGAGAGAGCAAACGACAAAACCAACCTACCTCCATGGACACGAATCAGCTCGACCTGCTACTTCGCCAAATCAACAACAACAACAACAACATCAAAAGCAATGATACGAAACGTCTTCTGGGCGTTTTTGCCATAGACCGCGCTCCCTGCATTCTACCCGACCAAGGTCTCATCGTCAACAGTCAACCGTCGACGCAGAGCGGAGATCATTGGTTGGCTCTCTACAGACCTTCTTGGAATACACTTGAAGTTTTCGACCCGTTCGGACACCTCTCTCTTCAACGTACTCGTTTCTCTCGCCACTTCTCATCCTATTACCAACGTCATCGCCGGTGTT
>JASGXE010009801.1:0-49591 GCA_030068105.1 Sinentomon sp. SZTP_YWyxl
CCTCCGTATATTTGCCACTTTGAGCACACATTGGGAATCATAAAGGAACACATATAGGAATTTTTGGGACAACCTCGTACGTATTTTGCCACTTTGAGCACACATCTGGGAATCATAAAGGAACATCAATATAGGAATTTTTGGGCAACCTCCGTACGTATATTTGCCACTTTGAGCACCATCTGGGAATCATAAAGGAACATAAATATAGGAATTTGGGACAACCTCCGTACGTAATTTGCCACTTTAAGCACGCATCTGGGAATCATAAAGGAACATCAATATAGGAATTTTTGGGACAACCTCCGTACGTATTTGCCACTTTGAGCACACATCTGGGAATCATAAAGGAACATAAATATAGGAATTTTGGGACAACCTCCGTACGTATATTTGCCACTTTGAGCACACATCTGGGAATCATAAAGGAACATCAAATATAGGAATTTTGGGACAACCTCCGTACGTATATTTGCCACTTTGAGCACACATCTGGGAATCATAAAGGAACATAAATATAGGAATTTTGGGACAACCTCCGTACGTATATTTGCCACTTTGAGCACACATCTGGGAATCATAAAGGAACATCAATATAGGAATTTTTGGGACAACCTCCGTACGTATATTTGCCACTTTGAGCACACATCTGGGAATCATAAAGGAACATCAATATAGGAATTTTTGGGACAACCTCCGTACGTATTTGCCACTTTGAGCACACATCTGGGAATCATAAAGGAACATCAATATGGGAATTTTTGGGTCAACCTCCGTACGTATTTGCCACTTTGAGCACACATCTGGGAATCATAATGGAACATCAATATAGGAATTTTTGGGACAACCTCCGTACGTATTTGGCACTTTGAGCACACATCTCGGAATCATAAAGGAACATAAATATAGGAATTTTTGGGACAACCTCCGTACGTATTTGGCACTTTGAGCACACATGGGAATCATTAAGGAACATAAATATAGGAATTTTTGGGACAACCTCCGTACGTATTTGGCACTTTGAGCACACATCTGGGAATCATAAAGGAACATCAATATAGGAATTTTTGGGACAACCTCCGTACGTATTTGCCACTTTGAGCACACATCTCGGAATCATAAAGGAACATCAATATGTCTATATGGTTCCAACCCATCTATGGTTCCAAATACACAATACCAATAATAAAGTGCAATGCTCATTGCAATTCCTTTTTTCGCAAACACTTCGGGAGTGGAATTCCCTCCCCAAGGATTCACATGTCCTTGCAAACTTTGCAAATCATGTTTGAACATATTTTTCAATACCATAAAAATGATAAATCCATTTGAATTGATCTGTTTGTTTCATCATCGCAAGTCGTTTGGACAAGTTATGGATCAATTCCTTTTTCAATATTTTTTTTTCTTCTTGTTTCATAGCCTATATCAGTATAGGTATATCAGTACTGTATTTTATTCTCCACGTAATTTTTACAAATGTTGCCCTGAAAATATGGTTTTACGTTGTTCATATGATGTCTTATCTTGCTGAAACTGATATTTGCATTTATATAGCAAATCTAAATAAAATACAAATACAAAACCCAACTTGCGGACAGCATGGGCTTCTCTTTCAAACCTCTTCCCTCTTCTCTGAAAACCATAGCACGACTCTGTAGATATGCCAATCAACCAATCAGACACCCTTGACTTTGTTGCACGTGGTACAAGTAATTGTAACTCTATTCGGTCATTTATGCTGCATCGGTGGACAGTTTTGCAGTTTAAAAATGAACAATTGTGTTTGCCGAGAAAAAGAGACTTGTCTATTTTGAAACAAAAAGGAAACCAAGCTCAAAAATAATGTCTAGGAAGAAAAAGTGCATATATTATAAGAACGAGATGGTACCTAATGTTTTTTTAACATACAAAGGAGACAATCTATCCAACCGGATATTGCCAATGGCAAAATCAAGAAATGATCGAGATGGGTGTAAAGTAAAAGGCGGGGCCAATTGATCGGGATATTCCTGATGGCCATAGGAATCAAATTAAACAGCGGCGAAATGTGCTACGACCCCCATTTCCCAGATATGGCCTCCAAAGTGTTCCAAAATGGCCCGATGAAAGGGTTAAATTCATTTTCAACCCACAAATTCCAATTTTTGGAGACAGGTTCCGTATGTCAAACTAAAAACAAAAGTGAATAATTGTGCTTGCCGAGAAAAAGGGACAACAAAAAGGAAACAAAATATATATTGTTGTATATTTTGCAACAAAAAGGAAACCAAACTCCATAAACAATTGGAAACCAAACTCCAAAAACAATGAGTCCAAGAAGAAAAAGTCCACATGTAAGACGAGATCTATTTATCAAATGTTTCTTTAACATCAAGAGACATAGAATCTATCCAACCGGATATTGCCAATGGCAAAATCAAGTAATGATCGAGCTGGGTGTTAAGACACCCAGCTCTTTCTCTGTTCTTTTGTTTGTTCCTCTGCGAACAAACAAAAGAACAAAACTAAAAAGCAAAAGATTCAAAGAAAAAATAGCGCTCCAACCTTCATTTCATGCAGGTTATGGCCCACAAATGGCCCTTTGGATCCTGAGGGTCCTGAAGGGCTGGGATCCATGCATTTCATCCTGCCAATCCCATTTCTTGCATTCTCGTCCCCCTGTTTTCCGCCAAATTCGTTAACACTTTCATTGCCTGTTTCCTATTTCATGTTCCAAATACGAGTATTCTCTGGGATACAAATACTTCGCAGAAAAGGATAAAAAAGCTACTCCTGTTGAGAGAAATTAAATTGGGATGAGAAAACAACAACTCAAATGAATACTCCAAAAAATGACTGACACTTGTAGTGTGTGGACGGCAATCCACAATAGCTCTTGGCAAGTTTAAGGCAATATGGAATCAAAGGAAAATGGAATGACTATGAACTGAACGCATGTATGGGGTGCTAATAATCGAGCTCTATGAGAGTATTCATATGAATGATCCATCAAGAATAGTGTTTCACGTTCGTCAACGTGTTGATGGATCAAGGGAAGTCTAGTGAAAAAACAAATTGGGGCAACGGAAATCAGAAAAATGAGTTCATGTTCGAAAGTCCTCAAAACAATCGAAAATAGAAGGAAGTTGATGTTGATATGCGCATTGTGGTGTTCGTTGAGCCCAGCGTGACTTTGTAGGAAATGTTTGAAATTGCTTCAACTCACCGAAATGTCAAAATTGCCTATGTGTCGTGCAGACCCCAGCAAACAATTGGCCTGTTTTTGGTCACTTTTATGATCACCCTTTGGTAGCTCTTTTGGTTACTTTTTTGCTTTCCTCTCAGCGTCCGGAGGATACCTCGGTGTGACCAACTGCGGTCACCAGCATGGCTGCTTTTTTGGTTTTTGGTCAGTTTTTGGTCGCTCATTGGAAATTACCATAGCAATGATTTGGATGCTTTTTTGCCATATTTTGATCACTTTTTCAGTAACCGAATTACATCCCGCTGACCTGTTTTGGTCAGTCTCGCAGTTGCGTTTGGTCCATTTCCAGCAACCGCCGATGGGCCAGAAGCGGTTGAAATCTTGCCATGGTGCTATCCCCTATTGTAGACCCAATAGGGGGATTTACTGAGGCATATAGACATGCAATAGTAGTCTCGCCGGCTGTATTGCTGGATTGTGTCCATAAGTGATGTCACGAAAGCAGTGCAATTGCGTTTTAAGGCATTATCCGTACAAAAGCAGTTGCACCACCTTCGTGGCATCCCAAGAGCATGCTCATCTCAGAGGACATCTCATGTTCATGTGAAACCCTGACAAAATTATGAATTAAAAATTAACTTAAGCAGAAAAGGAAAAGCATCCACATCGGTGGACACTTCATCTTCATCTGAAACTCTGACAAAAAAATTATAAATTAAAAACGAGTTCTACCAGAAAAGGAAAAGCATGCACATCAGTGGACACTTCATCTTCATCTGAAACTCTGACACAAAAATTATGAATTAAAAACAAGCTTAATCAGAAAAGGAAAAGCATGCACATCGGTTGACACTTCATCTTCATCTGAAACTCTGACACAAAAATTATAAATTAAAAACGAGTTCTACCAGAAAAGGAAAAGCATGCACATCAGTGGACACTTCCTACTCACATAAAACTCTGACACAAAATTGTATATTTAAAACTGGCTTTACCAGAAAAAAAGCATGCACATCAGAGAGAACATTTCATATACATATGAACTTCTGACAAAAAATTATGAATTAAAAACTAGCTCAGCCAGAAAAGGAAAAGCATGGACATGGCTGGAATCTTCATGTTCATATGAAACTCATACACAAAAATCATAGATTAAAAAACTAGCTTAACCACAAAAGGTAAAGCATGCACATCGGTGGACACTTCATATTCATCTGAAACTCTGACACAAATATTATAAATTAAAAACTAGTTTTACCAGAAAACATGCACATCAGTGGACACTTCATACTCATATGAAATTCTGACACAAAATTATAAATTAAAAACTGGTTTAACCAGAAAAGAAAAAGTGTGCACATCTCAGAGAACACTTCATATTCATATGAACTTCTGACAAACATTATAAATTAAAAACTAGCTTAACCAGAAAAGGAAATACATGGACATCGCTGGACTCGTCATATTCACGTGACATACACAAAATCATGAATTAGAGACTGGCTTAATCAGAATGAAAAAGCATACACATCTCAGTGTACACTTCACATTCATGTGAAATGTCCACATTCACTTCTCATTCTGACGAAAAATTATAAATTAAAATCTAGCTAAACCAGAAAAGGAAAGCATGCACATCAGTGGACACATCATATTCGTATGCAACTCTAACCTGCAAAAAAGTGATAAAAAAAACAAGCCTATATGAATATAGGTACGTTAGTCTCGTCTACAATTTCGGTGAACCGTCGAGATTTCTTGGTAGATAAATGAAAACTCATGGGTATTCCAAAAACTTATGGAAATTAAGTGTAAGATTTATTGATTTGGTGTGAAAATCAAACCGAAATCAAGGATTGACTTGGGCAATATAAAACAATGCATTGCATGGTCTTAGTTGAGAAACACAATTCCTTCAAGAACGATTATGTTATTACTAACCTGTTCACGCTCGAAGCGTAACATCAGGCGTGTCAAGGTTCACGCAATTGCCACACTTTTCTGCGCTTGATCAGTGAAATAAACACATGGTCGAAGCACTTGTTATGTCGCATTCGGTCGAGCTATTTTCATTGGGTGTTTGCACTCGAAAAACATGAATCCAATAAACGAAAGTTGACCAAAGATTGATAACAAAATAAGTGGTATGAATTTTGCCCAATCCCATCGCGATAATATTTTACCAGATTTTGAAAGAAATCCAAAAATGTTGAAAAAAGTTGATCAATGTCGCACTTTTTATCAAACTTAAACAAACATACCCAAAAAGTTCATCTGGCTCCAATAATAGACGGCGGTCCAACCCGCCCGTCACGCTGTGTATATAACGTCCGGACAGTTTTCAGGGTTAACCCGCCCGTCACGCTGTGAACACGTCCGGACAATTTCAGGGGTTCAACAGTTGCCAAAAATGTTTCCCGATGAGTGAGGCGAAAGGCCAGAGGCCCGCCTCAGAGACCCCAGTCTATCCCCCCCCCCCAAAAATGTTTCCGAACCGCAGATGCACGCCGAAGAAATCCAACGTTTCTGTGCCAAATTCACAAAAAATTGGGCAACAGATGTCATTTATTCAACACATTTGTTTGTTTCCAAATGTGAAAATGAGTCGGGCAATGGTCTCCAAGAACACCAAACACTTCTGAGAACTTTTGCGATTTTTGGCATTCCGCCAGAACGCAGTTTTGTCATTGGTTCTTGCCTTTCTTCTGGGCCTTTCCGGCACACTTGGCCGCTGAAACTCTGCCGCTGGACCACGATGTCATGATGACTGCAAACCCAACTGAACTGGACTGAATTCGACTGTTCGCTCTCGAAAGATCAACTGCATGCGGCAAACTTCGTTTTTTCCGCTTTTATATGCGCCGGTCTGCTTTCAGGACGCGTCTTCAGATCTCCACTGCGCTCTCTGCTTGGCCAGTGACTCGGCCTCTGATTGGCCGGCGTGAGGCTGTTGTCGGCTGC
Source organism: Sinentomon sp. SZTP_YWyxl (assembly GCA_030068105.1). Taxonomy (NCBI): domain Eukaryota; kingdom Metazoa; phylum Arthropoda; class Protura; order Sinentomata; family Sinentomidae; genus Sinentomon; species Sinentomon sp. SZTP_YWyxl. Next base: position 6,149 of record JASGXE010009801.1, read on the forward strand.
CGAATGCGGAAACCAAATGGCTAGATGGCAAGTTCTGGCAACCGCAAACTGGACGGCGAGAAACTCTCACTGCGAGACGACCGGCGGAGGACTTGCATTCGCATCAAACGCAACTCCCAAGAAGCTCGGCTTCGGCGCAATCGCATCCACTGCTTCTCAAAAAATGGTTTCATGACTTCATGGCCATGTTCATGGTTTCATGGTTTTTTTGCAATCTTTTTATAGTTTTTCACAATCTTTTTTATTAATTTTTTCACTGCCATTTACGGGCACCCATGAAGACACACACCTGACTGACCACCATTGTGGATTGTGGGTTGGATGAGGTTAGGTTGAGGTTCAGTTGGGTTGTGTTTTGCACACATTAAATGGTTCTTCTTTATCTAAAGGTGCCCAATCAAAGATAACCAACTTTACCAATCTCAACATAATCCGACCCAACCCGAAAATACATAGTTGGGTGGGATCACCCTGTTCGTCAGTTCAGGTGAGTTTCTTGGGAATCTAAAATGTCGTTGAAAAATACAAATTTGCAAAAAATGAAAACATATTTTTTTGAGAAGTGGTGGAAGCGGTGGCGCCGATCCCGGGATGGGGTGGACAGATGCCGTCGATGCGGTGGTAGACGGGGCTTCGCAATATGTTACCAGAACATATTCTAAAACAGTTAGTTTGGTCTGCCTGGACCAGTTTGGTCTTCCTGGACTATGACTACCGGTTTTCAGTGCTCTGAAGGATCACGCAAGGAAGAGATGCATAAATTCTCGGCTCTGGATTTCGCACTCTGGCTGCGTTACGGTCCTCACCAACAAACCCAAATATTGGGAGAAAGTTGGGATGGCACGGATCAGCAAGGATGTATTTGTCGACAATTTGGTACTGGGGCCTGTGGCAGATTCCCAATTAACGACGATGGAAGTCATTCCCCATCGGCGAGAATTACCTGTAAATTTTGCGACTTCCAAAATAACTAAAAAATTTCATGTGCTGCAGTTCCAAAGGACTGTTTACCACCGAATCCGGAAAGTCACCCGATCGCATCCACTGCATCTCAATATAAGCATGTTTTCATTTTTTGCCATTTTTTGTCATTTTTCACTGCCATTAACGGACACCAATCATCACACACCTGAACTAACATTCCTTCCAAGAGGGTATTCCGAATTATGGATTGTGGTTTGGGTGAGATTGGATTGAGGGTGGTTTGGGTTATTTTTTGCACAAATTAAATGTTCTTCTTGCTAATGGTGCCCAACCAAAGCCAATCATACCTAAGCTATCATCAACCCAACCCTAAAATACAGTGGAGATCACCCTGTTTCTTGGTTACCAGTAATGGTGGTGAAAAAATGAAATCAAAATTTTTGAGAAGTCGTGGAAGCGGTGGCGCCGATCGAGAGAAATGGAGAACAGACGTATTCTTCTTTTTTTGGATGACGGAGATTCCCAAGAATGTGAAGCAGTGCTGACGATGAATTCAGACGAATCCCGCAAAGAGGCACTTTCATCCGTCCGAGGGAAATTTCATCAGCTCTGGAGGAATAGGGATTTTTGCGGAAGGGTTTTGGACCAATTTGTTAAATTTTCTTCAAACACTTTTGAGGAAACTTGAAGGCAAAAATTTATCTTCGTGCACTATAATCTGGAAGATTTTGTCATCACCAAGGGTTTTTATCGTTGGAAAGGGTTTTATTGCGACCTTTTTACCCCCTTTCTATTCAGCATTTTTGCTATCAAAAGTTTGGAAGAGAACCGCAGGATCCAAGTAAATGTGCGGTGCAAAAAGTCCGTGTTCGCAACTGAGATTGTATAGCGCAACTGAGATGGTATGACACCTACTTGCTCCAAAATTGATCGATTGAAGAGCTTATCGCATGGGATAAATCGGCAATTGTTGCTTTATTATCAGTTTGTATCTTCGCGTTGCATTTTACCCGATTTCCTTTTTTCCCGAGCATGTTACTCGAGTGTCGAATGGTTTTTTTAGCGGGTTATTTGTTGGTGATAACATTAGAACTTAATTCATAACTAAACCTATAACTTTATACCCACGTCCAGCAGGCCGAATGTCCGATCGGCGATTGAATCGAATGAGTTTTAGTCCGAATATCCTTTGGTCCCATGTTTGGTCGGACACCCGCTCAATGCGGAACCAGGTGATGAATCAATAGAAAATTTTAACAGTGTGTGCAAATTACCCTCCTTAAGCAACGGCAAAAGGAATAAATTCCACACAACAAAGCAACAAATAACAGCTAAAAACGACAAAGTCATGTGCATGAAAACAAATAGATACATTATAGCGCGAGAAGTTTTTTTTGACGACCCAAGCCGCTCAAATTTGCAAAGGTGGTAGAAATAAAGAACAGAGATTCTTAAGTTTCCAGTGGTAGAAATATACAGAATTGAGATTCTCGGTTCATTCGATTGTCGTTACCAGGTATATGTTTTTGTTTTTGCTTGAAATTTCCATTTTACTCACAGAAAGCGAATAGAGCCCGAAAACTAGCCAATTCACGACAGGCGCTCTGTTTAAGCAAGGAAATGTGAAGATGAAATTGTGTAGGCACGGATACCTAATAAGTATCCGCAGAAATTAGGGTTCTCAAATTATACACCGGATTTTCCGTATACGCGTTTTAGTTGCCGGCTGTAGCCGGCGCAGCCGGCTAGTCTACAATAAATGATAAAACGGTTCATCAATCTTCGAAGTTTGACCACGTGATAAAATGTTATGAAAACTGGCTCAATCGTAATAAAAACCTGTTTTCAAACCAGGACAATCATTTTGAGGTATAGGGCAGGGGTTACTGCATTTGACGAGACAAGCACCCAACATGCAAGCTTGGTCCCTGGGCATGTACCTAAGGCTCCCTTTCGTGGTAGATTTGGCCTCTAGAACACGAATGTTGCAGCCGAAATGAACCCCTTGCAACTCCAACGGGAGACTACCCCAGGCCAAGTACCTATAGCTCGCATAGGTGAAAAAGTTTGAAAACAAATGTTGCAGCCGAAATGAACCCCAAATTTTCAAATCTATTCTCCGTCAACGGCTGTACCTCTTGGAATCCCAGAGGGAGACTACCCCAGGCCAAGTACCTACGGCACGCACTGGTGGCAGATTTAGAACACAAATTTTGCAGCCGAAATGAACTCCAAATTTTAAAAATTTATTCTCCATCAAGGGCTGTATCTCTTGGAATCCCAGCGGTCGGCTAACCCAGGCTTCGGTTTCCGGGGATCCGCTCCGCACACCATGTGACTCGGTCTGTGCCCAGCCCCGACGCTATAAAGATTGCGAATAACTGAAATAAAGACCGCGTATCAAACTATAATCCACTTTCATAAAGATTGATGAATATCGTTCATTGGGAAACAACACCCATAAGGAATAATGGAATTCCATTGTCAACCATGCCGCTGTTGAAAAAATAGAAGATGGCTGTTTTTACTTTCTGGGGATCAACCACATAAAACTGAAAAACATCATTTCCGTTTTCGTCAACAAAACCGGCTGGGGTTGCTGGAATTGAAATGATTTCATTGCTGCCGTCTTCACAATAAAACGCAGAAGGCCCGAAGCCAGCGTAATCAGCCTGCTGGTAGAATGTAAAAAATTGTACTCCTGTCGACTGGACAGTTGCAAGAGCGTAGACAGGTTTACCACCGAATGTCGTTCCACTGTCATAAGCGATGCGGGAAGCACCAGAACCGAATGGATCTGGAATTTCCACAAATCCGTCATGACCGAACTGGGAAACATCAACATTGCCAGTGCTGATATCATTGCCTTCTGGAGAGAATCTATAAAACTGAAACAACAAAAATAAAGAAACCAATTTGACAAAAATAAAATAAAATTGAGATATCGAGAAAAAACGAATAGAAAAAAGAAATTGAGGATAATCTATAAAGGAGTGCAGGGCTAAGTATTTCAGTGAATCACTACAGAACTCAAAGATTTTTCAAGATGCGTAGAAGGTGATACATGAAGCTCTGAACTTGACAAAAAGAAAAAAGTGTGACATTGTTATTCTTGACGAAAATGGTGTTCCAAACCCCGATAATTATGAGGTTGCTACAGAGTTGAATTGCTATTTCCGTGATGTGCCAATCTCATTAGTGCATGCCAAGAAACACTTTCCTGATACACTTCAGCACTTCCCTGAAATTATCTCCTCTTTCTTCTGTGCTGCTCCAGTTTCTTCTGATGATATTATTGGTTTCTGTTCTAGTTTAAAAGAAACTAAACCAGGATTTGATAAACTTCAGGCAAGGCTCTTCAAACAAAACTGTACTGTTCTTTCTTCCCTTTTGGCGTTTCTTTGCAACCTTATGTTTAAGGAAGGAAAATTTCCAGAGTTTTTAAAATCCACTGTAATAGTTCCGATTCCAAAGAAAACAAATCCTGGTAAATGTCTTGACATATCGACCTATTTCTCTTCTGGCACGTCTTGGCAAAGTTTTTGAAAAGGCAATATTTCAAGGGTTGTTTGATTTTTTCAAACATAAAAAAATTCTCCATGAATGTCAATATGGATTTTTGAAAGATTAATCCACGCTGGATGCTCTTGTGACCACCTGTGATAGGATTCATTCGTCACTTGACTGTGGGTATTTACGAAATTGCTGTATATTTTTCGATCTAACAAAAGCCTTCGATTTAGTAGAAAGATCTCAGTATTTTTTTCACAGTTTTTCTCGGTTATCACAGTTTTTTGTATGTTGTGGGCTTATGCTATGTGAGGTACTATGTACAATCTCAAGAAGAGATGTTTAACGAAAGACGACAGAAAGTCAGAGTTAATGGCATTTACTCTGGCGAAGTAACTCCCATTATTGGTGTCCTACAGGGAACTATATTGGGTTCTTTCATATTAAAATTTTTGTTAATGATATTTTTTTAATTTTATGAACTTCCCAGTGATATACATGTTCAAGACATGTCTTTTAGTTCAGGCCAAAGATATGAATGCATTGATAGACTGATACAAAGCAATTCTGAATCAAATTATTAATTGGTGCGGGATAAACAAGCTATGGATTAACAAGGATAAAACAAAGTTCACAATTTCCGATATCCTGATAGCGTCGAATTGAGGTGCCGATGACATTAAAATAGGTGATTTTTCTATTTGTCAGTGTTAACATGATATTGGATGTCAAAAAACTGTCATCTGAATTGGGAAGAGCAGACAAAAAGCCATGAAAAATCGCCTTTCTATGGGCATCTATTTGATCAATCATGCTCGGAAGATTTTTCCCAACATTGTTGTCAATCTCATTTTCCGAGCACATTTTGAAAATCATTTGAACTACTTGCACGGCAGTTTCGGCAGTTGCTTTTGTAATCATTTATTTCCATTGCAAAAATTCAAAATCGTACTATTCGGTTACTAGATAACCTTCCATAAATGATCCCATTGGGGGATCAATGATAAATTAGAATATTTTTTGGTCTCTTTGACAAAGTGCAGTATCAAATTCTGATTCAATGTACAAAAGAATAAAAATGAATAGTTTATCAGAGACAATTGAGCTGGAACCTGTTGTTCATTCTGATCGGACCAGGAATGTTGGTAAAGAGTCGGGTTCTTCTTGTTTAAGGATAAAAACCACTCGGGAAAATTTCCTATAGGCTGTGTTGGAAAAACTGTGGAATGCACTTTCTGGTTTAGAGACTCGATTTCCAGAAAAAGGGAATTTGTGTCAAAACATGATTTTGGTTTATCCATCCGGAGGATTGGCCTTGGTAATACACTCTTGCTACTGATATTTGGCTCAAATACTTGCATCACATTCCCAGACCACAGCAGTAGACAGCTAATATTGATCAGAGAGAAGCGTAGCCACGAAGATTTAACTCTTTTACATGCACATCTTGTGGAGTCATATGACTCCTATATATTTCACACGAAAATACTCTTCGTCTTTGATCCTCTTACTATTTTATTGTGTCCTACGAATAAAATTTAAATTTCTGTTCTTTTCTCGAACCAGCAATTCTGGGTTTTAAACTCTCGCCTCTGACACCTGTGACTATTCCTGACTGGTGCAGCCCACCAGCTTTTCTTACGTTATCTTCCTTTCAAATTTATTGCACTTTGTGCAGCCTGACACCCAATGTGGAACAGAAGTCAGGTCTAGATGGTTGGGTGGCATGCCCCTATATGTCACCGGTGGTTGCTTGGCCTGCAAGTTTTCTTTCAGATAGCGAATCGTTCCATTTCATTTACGGGCATCAGGAAGTCGTCATCGCACTCATTCTCAAATTTTAGCTGTACATTCTATGTAAAATTACCTGAAAAAGATTTAATGTTGTAATGCTGGGATTAGACAGGGTATTCAGTAAAGGTGAGAGATAATTATTGATATTGAGTGTTCCTGATTGTCATTCGAATCGAAATTAGTCAGTGACTAAATGTGCCCCGACAACCCTGTTTCCAAGATATCGCCCCCCGCAAAGAACTCTGCTATCCATATGGCAACTGAAGTGTTTGGGGATCGTATTTTGGAAATGGATGGACGGAGGACATTTTGCCACTGAACCATTTGTTTTCAGTTTGTTCTGAACAACTCCTCTGTAAAATGGGAGTTCTCGTAGGAGATATCGGCGACGCAAAGACCCCGAAAAGAACCCAATGGGGGCAGAGAAGTTACGAACTCAATTTTAGCATTACAATATTAATTTTCGTGGTACAACTCCCAACTCTGTTCCCTATCCAGCCCCACCTTTACTTAACCCCCATTAGAATTACGAAAAAAAAAAATAAAAAGATATACAATTCGTTGAAACAATGGGATTCAAATCCATGTCTTGGATATTTCTTTTGAATTACCAATTCCTGCATGTTCCAATACTCTTGAAAGTTGTTTTGCTCTTCCGCTGGCAGAACTGTTATCTCATCTCCAGATGAATGTTGGGCAAGATTAACTCCATTTGTTGAACCTTCTGATAAACTGAGCGCACCATCCACCAGAATCTGAATTTCGGGGTGATCATACGACTGCGGCAATTCTTCACCCGCTGAATTTCTGGTATCACTTCGAGGGAGAAATTCGCTTATTGTTGGATGATCCTCAACAGCGAAATTGTCTTCGTTCAAGTCGAAATTTGCGTAGTTTGCAGGCTCAAATGGCAAAGAAATGTTTACCCCAGATTCGGATGACGAAATTGATTTTGGGTCTTCCTTCGACGCAGATGTGCGAATGGGTTGTCCGGAGTCAATCTGATAAAAATTAAAATGAGCACGTTTACAGTAGCACATTCGAGATAGGGCTTTTGAGTGGACAGGGCTAGAGCATTCATCAGTTTCTTATTTTTTCGGAAGAAAATGCGACATTAGCTATGTGACTGCGGTTGATATTGCGCGGATGTTTTGCATTTGTGGTTCGAAGTTCGGTCAGTCTGCATAAACACATCTGACTCACATTCTTTAAGAGTACTCGGGAGTTTTCAAGTTTTCTGACAGGGCTTCCAATTTCGCAAACGCGTCCACTGGTCTATCCATTGGTCAAGCAATTAACAATGACATGGCACTATTTTAAAAACTGTGGAATAAAACTTGGACAGAAACGATGCAAAAATGAGATGTGCGTCATATTTCGCAGTTGAATGCTGGTGTACTGACGTTGTGCACTAATTCAGTGTTGCTCACTCAGACGTCAGTAGCCCAGTTTCCTCAGCTTCTGTTCTACCGCCCAAGAAAGCACCCCACGTAGAAAGCTTTATTTTCATGGCAGATTGCGATCATTAGGGCGGAGACACCAAGCATTTGTACTCGTTCTCTTTGTGTATCATGATATTCATCGCATTGAAAGCTTTTAGTTTTCCGGGCTGTCAGCATCACTCTGCTCACTCCACTATGGGCCTTTATTCGTAACGAATGTCTTCGTGCTCTGCGAATTGGTGTGAAAATGCTTGTTATCCAGGAGGTAACGACTAGCTTGGGGGACACAAATAAAATTGGATTTTCCACTTGTGCTTGATTTTGCATTGGGATTTGATGCGGAGGATTCGCCTGCCGATGGTGCATCCATCATCAGCCAAGAGCAAGCATCACTCTGCTCGGTTGCTGAACAATGTTCGGTAATAATGGAGAAGAAAAAAGTGACAGTTGTGCGGAAGAAGTTGGGAAGTGTAGTCAGAGGAAGAAAAAGAGTTTGGCGAGTCAAGTGAAGGGGGAATTGAACCGTACAAGGGTCGTGTACGAGTTGGAACATGTAAAGTTTGATGAGTCAAAATCCAGCAATCACGAGATTTGAAAATATGCTAATATTCTGAGGGAAAAAGGGGAAACATGCATGCAAAATTATCTCTTTCGACATCAGAGAAAACCCATTTTCTTAAGTCAAGCTGAGAGAGGGAGTGTTGTATGGAAAGGGATGGGAGTACGTGATAATTAAACGTTGAGTTATATGGAACCAATGTATTCGTGTTGACCTCATTCAATACCCAACCTTAATTTTGCATTGTCGCGAAGAGTTCGGTGGGGAAGAGCAAAACAACGGAAAACTAGGGAAGTGCGGATACTTGAAGGGGGACATCGACCTAGGGTGGATCGCTGTGATTAGTTGTCCAGCGGAATTAAGAGCAGAGATTTTGGGGGAACCAGTTTATGAAAAAATCAGGGAAATCCTTGAGACCCGAGTTGGGTTGGATAAAGATCTGGTGCTACGGAAGCAGATTCATGTGAACCTTTGACCAACTTGGGGAACTTAATGGGGTTTGTTTTAGGTTGTGCTCAATAACCATGGCCTTGATTGCTGAGACATTAACCTGCTAAGGGCCTCAGAAGTTCTACGAGGGATACATGATTTTGGGTGAACTGAGTAACAGAGCAATTTCGCAGAAGTTGCCATTTAATTGGGAGTTTCGAGTCAAGTCTCGACTTTTACACAGTGCTAATTTTGAAGTGCAATTATCCCAGAAGAGGGATTATCGTTGGTGATCCTGAAATAAATCGACGATTTCTCCGTGTGCTACATAACACCCTTGAAAAAGGGAGTCGAATAACTTCAGGGCTCCTGAAATAAGAGGATAAGTGTCACGACAGTTACCTCAATGGTACTAAAATAAGACGACAGGTATTCGCCAAAAGTGAACCACTCCGGATCCAAGAATTGTGCTATTCTCGCGCTTCGGAGTTCTCGAGAACGTCTCGTCGGCACAAGTGAAGTTGGTACAAGTGAGCCTGAAATAAGAGGCCATAACTTCTCATTGCGTGAAGTGAACGAATGATGAAAAGGTCTAGTGAAGTGTCATAAGTTTACCAAAGAATCAAAATCCCCGAAAATTTAAGTCAACTCAAAGCCAGGAGGTTTTCCCAATTCTACAACGTTTGGATTCAGAAGTCCCCACATTTCCCATTTCCTTACAATAGTCACCATTTCGACGGTGGGCCCGGTGTCAAAACGAGGCTTTCGCAGCACTGTTATTTTTGCCTGTTAGTCCATGCTATATCTGCAGAAGTAAATTTAGATATCTTAATGTGAGAAGCTGGCGTGAAATATTCCAAACATTGATTTTCACATACTTCTGTCGTTGATCCATTGCCACTTCCGCTATCCGGTCGTTTGTCCTCCTCTTGCAGAGATGGTGGTTCCTTGTTGGTTTCTCTTTGCAAACGATTTTCCTCGGGGATTCCCTCACTCACACTTCTGGAAGCAGCGTTTGGATCATCTTTATCTGGCGTGATTCCGGGATCGGAGAATTCGAATTCGGTAGAAGGGCCATCATCTTTTGCGTCACTTTCTGAGGACCTTATGCTATCGTCCAAGTTGGAAACGTTTGAATTCTTTATGGAAAAATAACATACCAATTTTAATACATCACTTTCATGGTTTGTAAAGATGTTTTACATAATAAATACGGAAAATGCTGTTCACTTAACATATCGAATGGACTTGTCCGAGGTTTCATCGAGGTTGTTACATCGTCAGAAATGTGCTGCATTTCTTGGTAAATACGTTTATTCTTCAATTATATCTCGATAAATAGTTAATAGTGAGTAATTTTGCGCTTCTGTTATTTCTATGTCGAATGTTTATGCGTCACAACCTTCAAATATTTAAGGGCAGAGATTTTAGATGTGTTGGCCTACGAGTATTTCTCCGAGATTTCGCCGAGAAAGTAGCAGTGACCATAGGATCATGTTATTTACGGATCTTTGTTGGCGTTGTGAAGTACCCAACGTTGCGGCTGAACTCGTGAACTTTTGCACAGAGCGAAGTAACTTGAACACCAGCGAAGTAACTTGAATACATTGAATGAATCCCCATGCAGTTATGATTTGAGTGCATGAGGCAAAATCCAAAAGAAAGAACGAAAGATGACACAAACTGCCCAGGTCATTCAGTACAAAAAATGGTGCGAAACAACAAAGTACGCATTCGTAACCAGTCAAGTAATACAATGGGACAGATCGCTAAAGGATAAACGCTGACAGCACTATAAAGTTGGTTCAATGTTGGGGAAGAATTTTGATGATGCTGATCACAACAATTTTACGGACAGAACACACAGCTCTGCAACAGAGTTCAGAAGGACTGTTTTGGTCGAGGGACAAGAAGCAAATGAAATGTTGTGGGGAACCTGTGTTTTTGATGCTCTGTTACATCTTTCTTCTGCTGATGTACCCCACGACAAGTTTGTCATTTTTCCAATGAAACCACAACGCAAAATTCCAATTTACTTAACGAGTAATGTTGCGAAGAAAAAGTTTCTTCCGCGGTATTTCAGTGATAATCCAATTTTTTCACTCTATGATGATTTTGGCAGCGAAATTGGAAACCTTTGGGGAAAAATAATGAAAAAATAATTAAAAGTAATACACTGCATGAAAAATAACACACTTCGAGTAGCAGACATTTTGATGGGCCCTATTGTTTACTTGATTAATAAAGCTGGTGTCAATGACAAAAAGAAGTGAGCGGATTAGTAATCAAAGTATTATAAAAACATCTGCCGGAGATTTTATTTTTTGTCATGCAAATTTCACTTTACCTCATCAGAACTGAGAACATATACATACGGAGCAATTCTGAATACCCGGGCCATAGGCGATTTTTTTCAGACTTTTGAAGCATGGGGCAATGTTATTCCCCATTTCACATGCGGCGCAAAACACATTTCATGAAGGAATGCATTTAACAGCGCTTTTCTAGATGGAGAATAACACTTGCCCCGTGATTCAAAAGTCTGACAACATCTCCTATGGCCCGGGTATCTTGAATGTCTGAGTTTCGTCCTCCGAGCGGGTTATTTTTGTTGCGTTCGAATTCTCAATAAAATCGAAACATTATGTCTCTCTTTGCGACATTCCTAACAGCGAGGAATTTTCGATGTGAATGGGTGCTTTATGGGAGGCCTATCAATAACCCTATTGTTATGCCATTTTCACATCACTAGTGACGTAAAAGTGACGTACAATTTGATATAATGGCGCATTGTCTCTTCAGAAACGCTTGAGCAACTTTATTCATACTTTTATGTGGTTCCATCACGTAGTTTTCTCTTCCACCAGCTGGAGATGATTAATGGAAATGGTTGAGGTTTGGTGCTGGTCACACAAGTGATACGACGGAGATGTGAGATCCTTCCTTTTTTTCATTGTCGTGGTAGCAAAATGCCTTTTGTATAAAACGACTTTGATAGCGACAGAGGAAATGACGTAGTGGAACCGTGCACACAGTGAATACAGTACATTTGATTCCAAATTTCAAATCTCCCAGAAATAAACTTCGAACTGCCACTCCATAATGCATCAAAGATTATAGGTAAAATTAAGTAGGCACACCAGGTTGGTTATAGATTGGATTAGATTTTCTGTCTTTTTCACTTTTTGGTCACGCACAAAATCGGGATGTGCCAAAATCAGCAATCGGAATAGAAAGAAGACCCGCCTCCCCTGAAATCGAGGAAATCTGGCTGGCAGCGACCGATGACGTCATATGCTGGACATATGTTTCTTAAAAATGGGGCTTGGAACGCAATTTATCACTGAATCTTATGTTTTGTTTTAGACTGAGGAACCCGTATGCAAAAATTGCGATTTGCAGGAGGAAATGGATTTCAGCTATTTCGGCCGCCATTGTGAGCAATTTGGGGGCTATATCTCGAAAACGGGATATATGGTTGCATTTTTGCTGAATCTATAGTTTTTTGGTTTTGTCTTCGAAACCCGTAAGCAAAATTTGGAATTTTCGGGATGAAATTCAGTTCCGCCCTTTCTTCCTCGAAATGAGCCATTTGAGACCATTTGTGGACCATATCTAGGAAAGTGGATGTTGAAACGTAGTTTTCAGAGGGCCTTTTTCATTTAGTTTGGCAGAGGAGCCGAATATAAAATCGAATTTGTTAAATGAAATAGAGCCTTTTCGGCGCACCAGAGCGACATTTTGTCGTACATAGGAGTCCTAAATTCGCGATTTTGGACTCCTGTGCCACGTTTGGGGCCATGACATCAACCAAAATTTGAAATTTGGCGGCGGTGCCTTGCAAATCATCATTTTGATATCGATTACCAAACAAATGCATACAATGTTCCGTGGGGATGCGATAACATTTGACTGTGCCTTGTCCTGTGTTTTTCTGGCCTGCTTGTCCAAAGACAGCGATTGCTCTGCCTGAACTGCGCGTCCTTTTATTCTCAAGGCCTGAAATGGGCGATCTATATACATTTTTATATTTACATAATTAATTGCAAATTTGTGACTTTTTTGTCAATAAACGCATGAATATGTTTTTGACATTTTGACATTTGTTTTTGACATCGGTCAAGTAGGCTGCTAGATGGCCAGAAAAGAGTGTCTATAAAAATATTGCAGAAATCAAGAGAACAGTGCAAGCAGGGAGATCAAAGCGCTAATAAAGTCGGTATCAAAATTTTATCACAGCTTTACTCTGCTCCACTAGAAAGCATATGATTTTAATGTCCGCTTATGCCAACAAGAATTACATCTTTGCCGATGGTTGAGCTCATTCAGAATAAGCGATTGTAAAGCCCTTGATCCTGGATCAGTGTTTAAACTGAAACCAAATTTTGATCCTGGTAGGAAACCCTGCATGACTTTTATTGATCCTGGATAGCGTTTTATAGTGGTATCAAATTTCAGTCCTTGTTGAAAACACCGCTGGAAAAAAACATTGCTTAGTCACGTACAGCATTTAAACGACGAAAAAACTGCTTGGCAAAAAAGTTTGATGCTGGAAGAATACGAAAATGACTCACAGTGAATTCCATAACACTTTGATATTTCTTCAGATTCTATAGGAGGTATTAAAATTATTAATCTTGCCTGTTATTCCTTATTCCTGTGAGATAGCTTGCAGTGAAATAAGAGGCGAAGAGAATTCCGCGAGGAGAACTGATACCGGTCGGAGGACTGAGAAATTTTCGAGAAAAAAATTCTCGAAAAAATGTTCGAGAGGAAATTTCTCACTCTTCCGTAAGGATTGCTTTAGAAACCTTCAAAACTGAAAAAAAAATAATCTAGGGGTTCATTGTGATCACCGTTTGGCATCAAGCAGGTGAAGTTTTAGCGAATCGGATTGATGGCTCCTCTGAGAGCTCATCCTCCTGTGCTTTTGAACATTTGCCCGGAACCTGAAATGCATCAGGAAAACAATTCATGGCTGGTCTTGAGTCCATTGTGAGTCGAAAATGCAGAATTACTTTTTCGTCCTTCGATGACTTCTGGGGGCACTTCGAAAAAAAATATGGGAATCTACACTGTAACAATGGACAATATTTTCAAGTCACCGGACTTTTGCTTGTAAACCAAATTGTAAAACATCAAAAATTACAAGAAAGCATGACAGAGAGAGGGTCCGATTTGTTCCGTAAGCTCTCTCTTCGTATTTTTTTTCATTCAGGTTGCTGTACAATTTGATTCACAGCAAAACGTTTGGTGACTTCAAAGAAATCTCGATTTTTACAGAGTAGTATCCTCATGTATTTCGGGATATACCGCCGGTGGTCATCGGAAGATAAAAAGAAATTATTCTACATTTTCGACCCAGAATGGCCTCAGGACGATTCGGATATAGTTTTACTGATGCATTTACGGACACATTGCATGCCTTGCCCGGATCACTCGATTTCATTATGCGTTCATGTTTCCATAGTTCAATACCATTTGTCAGTACGAGTGAGACCAAAATTGTGTGGATTTTTAACTTTTTCCCTTGTGACTTGCTCCATCATCTAGCTGGAAAATTCTGATTCCATTTCGTGTTGACGATTCTGGCTTTCATTGCCACCTCACAAAAACCCCAGCGAAGAATTTTACGGAAGTCGCCACTCCTTGAAAGTTAATCTAGCATTTGAAAGTTGATCTAAATCCAATTGCTTTATTCACAATGCTGATTAAATTTGCGGCAGGCAAGAATAGCGGAAATGAGGGTTCAAAATTTGTTTTATTTGCACTTTTGTTTTGAATTGGGAACATAGTTATTCGTACTGTTATTTTGCATACTTTGGAAAACACTAGCAAAAACATCATTCTGAGCATCGGAATGAGTGCTGAAATGATTAGTTTCTTACCGGTACGTAATAAGTTTTTGGAATATATCGTCTGTCTTTGCCAGGTTTAACTAAATTGCCTTCTCCTTTCTGTCGCTTTTCCTGAGGAAATGAAAAAGCATGAGGCAACAATACTCCTAGACAGTATACAGCTCATTCCACTTGAAGGAATGAGCTGAGAATGCTCACAAGTATGTTTAGAGGGAACCAGAATTCCTGCAACAGCGAAAAGCCGATGGAAAACTGGGGATTCACTGGAGATTCGGCAGAGAAATCAAAGTTTTGCTGAATGTCTGAATGGAAAAGAGATAAGCATTCTCAGTTTATATCTTCAAATGGAATGAGGTAAGCTTATTAAAACTTCAGGACACCCATACATAAATCACGAGAACTTGGTGACCGCCTTCCTCTTCTTCCACTTTACATTCCGCAAACCTGTGGGAGAGCGATGAGATTCCGTGATGGAATCCGTTTACCCAATGGTAAAACCTTGAAGCCATTGTTATTATTATTTGTTATTTTCAAAGGTGAAACTCGGGCCAAGCCCGGAACTAAAGACCGCTACAGCCGAAGCCAAGAAACGATCTCGATGGGGTGTCACGCAGTGGAGGGGGTTGCACTCTTTCGGACTGGTATATTGCAATGTACGGACAAATGCCAAACACTTCTTTCCTCAAGGAGCCTTGTTTCGACCGGTGTTTTCTCTTTCGTACATACCTGACCGAGGACATGTTGCCGCAACGGAGCGTGCTCACCTGTTTGGAAGTTTGTTAACGGAATATACAACCAACGTGATGGTGAATCGGGTGCTGGAGTTCAGAGTGAATACCCAGCGTGGCTAACAGTGATTGACCAGTTCACATGTTCACCTACTTGATATTTGAGAGATGGTCAATTGGCAACATTTGTACACCCAGTCCGCCACACCCAGCAGGAGTTGGCAGCCCCGTCTACCGCATCCCGTCGAAAGCGGCAGCGTGAATGTACCCGGTAGACCGCGAGTCCAATGGTGGGCACAGCAAAGGAGAGGGGGGCAGGTGTTCGTGTGGCCTTTAGTGTGGCCTTTAGTTTAGTGGCCTTTAGTTTAGTGCCATGTGGCCTTTAGTTTAGTGCCATGCATTCCAGGTCGTGATGGGCTGTGTTGTGTTGTGTAGGCTGTTACTACCACTCTTTCCTCCTTAAAGGGACACAGGCTCAGAATTCCTTACAGGCTCGCAGTAACTTGTCGATAAGGAGGATGCTGGGAGGTTGGGTGACGCTCGGTCCTCTTACCCTGGGCATCTTAGTCAGGGCTGTCGCACGCATGTCCTCATCCACGCTCTCGCCAAACTTCCCCTTTCCGGCACATTACAACGGGGGATTGGGTCGCCCTGCGTCAGTGGCGCGGCGAAGCGCTGTCCGGCATATTGCTCAGTTGACAAGCGCAGGGAGTCACGGAAGCACCAGCGGCGTTCGCCAGCAGTACGCTCTCTCCCTCTTCCCAGCTGCGTTAAAGCGGGGTTGCACTGACCACGCAGTGGGGGGCCGCCATCGTGGGCCGCCGACTCCGGGCAGGTTACTGGCTTAGATCTGGGTGTGGATCGCGGACCCGTTCCCAGATCTGAACTTTATCAACCCCGTGTTAGGCACCGGATCGGATCTGATCCCAGGTCTCACACCTTGGACCTCAAGAGCACTTCAAAATTGACGTGAGCGCATGGTAACGGAAAATACTGTGAGCGCTTCAGTCTGACCCTCACGATGTTTTGTTGGGGCCAAGGTCTGGGGTACCTAGCTAACCTACGTTTACCTAGGGTTTAAGCTCCACTCCGGCTTCTTGTCTCTAATTGCACCTGGTTGAGCCCCAGACCTTTATGCACCGGTATCTGATCTTTTCTTTAAACAACGCAAACACAAGAAGAACACTGAACTAAAAAACAAAATTAAAAAAAAACAATGCAAAGAAACACAGAAACAACAAAAGAACATACTTCTCCGGCACAGTTTTCGGCCTGCAAACGCCAATGGTGGATCTGATCAGGTGTGGGATTTGTGTTGGTTCGTGACGCCTTCCTGATGTGCAAACGGCTGTTCCTGATTTGATAGTGTTTGCTGATGTGTGGTAGTGTCGTTCAGGAATTTCCTGACGATATGGCATGTGTTTATGATCACTGCTTTTTGGAGTTCCATGTAGGTGTTTCTGTGAAGACCGAGTGTGTTGAGGCTGTTGTGAAGTGTTTTGGGGATGAGGCCAGTGGAGGATACAACTGGTATTGTGACCACTTTGTCCATCCTCCACTGGTTCTGTATTTCTATGCACAGATTTGTGTACTTGGTGATTTTGGTGGTGTGAGCTGTGGTGAGGTTGTTGCTATTCGGAATTGTGATGTCAATGAAAAAGGCTGTTTCAACTTGTTTGTCGACAAGCGTGATATCTGGCCTGTTGTGGTATATGGTTTTGTCTGTGATGATGGTTCTGTCCCAGTAAAGCCTGTGAGTGGTATTTTCCAGAACATCAGGTGGGGTGTAGTTGGAGGATGGAACAGTGTGAGTGGCAAGTTTATGTTTGACTGCAAGCTTTTGGTGGATGATGTAGGCAACCAGATTATGTCTGTGTTTGTAGTCGGGTCAGCCAGAACCCTACAACCTGATGTGATGTGTTGAATGGTTTCAGGTGATGAATGGCACATGCGGCAGGAGTCATCTCTTATGGCCTCCTCCCGGATGTGCTTCCTGTAATTGCGTGTGTCAATAACCTGGTCATGAATAGCAATCGAGAACCCTTCGGTCTCCGGGAAGAGATCACCTCGAGTCAGCCATGCGTTCGCCGCTTCGATGACGACATATGGTTGGCTGAGTTCGAAGTGATGTCTTCCGTGGAGAGCTTTCTGGGCCCATGATGTGTGCTTTTCTGCTTTGGTTGTGATTGGAAGTGATGAATCTGATTGTTGGAGGTTGAGTGGTGTGTGGTTGGCATCTGCAAGGCTGATCGCTTCATGTAGTAGGGATTCTCTCTATCTTTTCCCAAAATATCCTCTCAAACAATAAACCTGCTTATTATGCAAATTAACAATATCTACAATACCTCTTCCACCTTCTTTCTTGGGGAGATTCATCCTCTCTACACATGCATGGGGATGATGCTTCCTATGGCTCGTCATAGTTGCCCGTGTCATTCGCCGGAGATGCTCAAGCTCTGTTTGCGACCATTTGATAATTCCAAAAGTGTATGTGAGTTTTGGAATTGCGTATGTGTTTATGGCTTTGATGGTGTTTCTGCCGCTGAGGTGTGATTTCAAGATGTCGGTGAGCCTGTTTCGGTATGCATTGGTGATGTTTGTCCTGATCTGTTTGTGGTCTATGAGACGTGACTGTTGGATGCCGAGGTACTTGTAGGTTTCTCCCTCCTCAATGGATTCTATGACGTCCCCATTATGTAGCTCGAAACCCACAAGTTCCCTGACACCGTTGATGATGTGCTGGTTTTTTTATTTGTTCAGCCCAAACTGCATGTGGATGTCTGCTGAAAATGTTTCGATGATTTTGAGAAGCTGGTGGAGGTGTGATTCAGTGGACGCCATAAGTTTGATTTCGTCCATATACAGAAGGTGTGAGAGTGTGTGTTTGGTGGTTGCATTGTGTCTGATGTGGTAACCGTGGCCGGTGCTATTGAGTTGGTTTGAAAGTGGATTCAGGGCGAGGCAAAACCAGAGAGGGCTGAGTGAATCCCCCTGGAATATACCTCGTCTGATCTGGATTGGTTGTGTGGTGATGTTTGTGTCGCCTAATCTGAGTTTTAGTGTGGTTCGCCAGTTGCCTTTGCGTTCTCCAGGTATCACACAGTCACCGGGCTGATTTTATACATAAGGACTTGTATGATCCAGGAATGGGGGACCGAATTAAACGCTTTCTTTTGCCTGTATAGCATGTGTGAATATTTCTTCGCGTACGGTGAGCCTGACCAGGGATGGGCAAGGTAGGGTACTTTAGAGGGGGGTAAAGAGGTCTGCGACGGGGGGCTGAGGCACCGAAAACGCAGGGGGTCTGGGGGGTCTGGGGGGCGGTGCCCCCCAGCGGGGGTCCAGGGGGCAGCGCCCCTGGCAGGGGGTTTGGGGGACAACGTCCCTGAAAAGCTGAAGCTTTTTTGGAAAATTAGGGGTCCTCAGATGCCATTTTGCGACATTTCAGGTCCTTTTTTTCTTATCCTGGAGGGTTTGCAGTCGCAATAGATGGAGCAAGGAAACAACTCTCAGACACGACTTTCTCTCGAAACTTCTTCTGAGTTTTTTTTTCATTTCACCATTTTCTGTAAATCAAAACAGAAAGTACAAAAGAAACAGAATGTTGCTATTGAAGTCCTGGGGTGTGCAGGGCACACACCAGGACTTCGGCCAAGGGTCCCCTCGGAAAAAGGCTAGGAGGTAACATCGGCCGAAGGTCGAGGTTAACCCCCCCTAGCCTTTTTCCGGCAGGGGACTCAAAACAGGAATTACAAAAGAAACAGAATGTTGCTATTGAAGTCTTCCTGGTGTGTGCAGGACACACGAGGACTTTGGCCAAAGGTACCCTTGGAAAAAGGCTTGGGGGTAAACTAAGCCAAAGGCCGAGGTTACCCCCCTGGACTTTTTCCGGCGGGGGAATCAAAAAGGAACAAAAGAAACAGAATGTTGCTATTGCAGTCCTTCCTGGTGTGTGCAGGGCACACACCAGAAAGGACTTCGACAGCAACATTCTAAGGTAGGGGTTAGGGGGGGGGTAACCTCGGCCAAAGGCAGAGGTTACCCACCCCTAGCCGTTTTCCGGCAGGGGAATAAAACAGAAAGTACAAAAGAAACAATGTTGCTACCTATTGAACTCCTGGGGTGTGCCCTGCACACACACCAGGACTCTTTTCCCACCTTTTTCCGACGGTACCCTTGGCATTCGGCCTAGGGTACCGTCGGAAAAAGGCTGGGGGGGGGGCGTAACCTCGGCCGAAGGCCAGGGGGGTAACCTCCCTACCCCCCTATGCCCAACCCTGAGCCTGACCAATTACCACTGAATCAATCAACATCTGTTCTTTGCAACCTCGCAAGTATCGCCTACAGCCTTTCTGCTGCTCTGCCATGATCTTATTTCTCTCACAGTGGGCATAAATCTTTTCAGTGACACAGTATGTCAAAATTTTGCAAATAGTTGGCAGACATGTGATCGGCCTATATTTTGAAGGGTTCCTGGTGTCATCATTCTTTGACTTCAGAAACGTGATGCCCTGCGTCATGAAGTCAGGCATAGTGGTTGGCTGTCTCAGAAATTCATTAAGATGGCGTGTCAAGTTTTCATGTGTTCAGCTGAACTTCTGTTCCAGTAGTTCTGCGCGCCATCTATCCCAGCTGCCTTCCAGTTATGTGACTTTTTTATCACCTGAACTACATCATTAACAGTAAGATTTATCTCGGGAATTTCTTCATACTCCAGACCTTTTATCTCCATTTTGTCCATTTTGTTTCATGAAATAGCTCAAGTTGTTATATGCCCCCACTCCCCATTTTATACGTGTTGAACACTTTAGAAAAAACAGCTTCAGACTACAGAAGATGTGTTTCCAAAATCTTGCCCGTTTTCTGTGAGAAAGTTTCAAAATTTCTGAGATCAGAATGCCAAAATTAACTTGAGCCAAGATGCAAAAGCAAAGAAAAACTTATCTCTAGCTACTCATACATATCAAATGAAGAAAGAGGAAAATAAGTTGTTCAATATCTATACAAAATGCAATGACTATACAATTTGTGAGAGATTAGATGAATTAGACTAAACAATGAAAACTTTACTAAATGTAGTTTCAGAAATAAATGAGTGTGGAATACCAGTGTCGGTTGGCGGAGCTTAGATCCTTGATCCGAAGATCGGTCTCACAACAAAGGAATCAACAAACAATACCCCTAAAACAAACAATTAGTAAAATGTGAAAATGACACAGACCACAAAATTACGACATTAGCGTCAATTATACCTATTGTAAAGAGTGTAATAAAGGCAATGTTTTTGTCCAGCAGAAATTTCCATTATTACATTGTAAATCATGGCAAAAAATTGATTCAGAGATGGAATGAACTCTGTGGAAAGACAGTAAAATTGCATTGTATGAACTATTTCAGTGAAGTATGAACTCGGGTGAAGTTAAGTGGATCCAGGGAAAAGCAAGGTTGCATGAACTGAAAAGTGCATACCAAACAACTGTGAATTGATCTTGAAGAGCCAAGAATTTTATGAAATTATTCCATTAACAATATGACTTTCATTTCCTGTATTGAATGGGGTAAACAATTTTGAAAGACTTGCTGAATACAAGAATCTTTCCAACCATCAAAAATCCGCGAGGTTTGCGTGCAAGTCTTTCAGTTCTGATGGATGCATTTAATTCTTCACTTAACCTAAGCAGTTCTTTGGAATTCATGACAACAGTGGCACCTACTGGTACAGTATGTACTCGATTTAAATGAACTTCAGAAGCAACAGCAACTTTGAAATATAATCCACAAAACTAATTGCTCTGCCAGGAATATGTTCGAATGTGATATCAAATCCCGAAAGATAGAGACACCACCTTCGCACTTTGCCACGTGTTTGTTTTAACGAAGATAAATTCGTAAGAGCACTATTATCTGTTCGAATTGTGAAAGGTGAAGTGAAATATGTATCAAATTTCTGTACTTCCAACACAACACTGTAAAGTTCACTACACTGGGCCAATTACGTTGATAGTCACGCAAACATTTGCTAAATGTGGATACAGGATATTCTTTCTTTTCGTGATCCATTTGACAAAGTAAGGCTGCATCTGTTGTTGTCTGACATTGGAAGCATCTGTTGTGAGCACATATCGTCGGGGACGCGGACTAACGTCCACACGGACAATCGTCCACACGGACAAACGTCCACAGGGACAAACGCCCACACGGACTAACATCCACACGGACAAACAGCCTAACGGACAAACGTCCACACGGAAAAAACGCCACACGGATTTTTGTCCAAACCACCAAGCATCGAACCGGACAAACGTCCACACGGACAAACATCCACACGAACAAACGTCCACACGGACAAACATCCACACGGAATTTTGTCCAAAGAACCAAACATCGATCCGGACAAACATCCACACGGACAAACATCCACACGGACAATCGTCCATACTTAAGCCTGTCCATACTTACTTTTGCTGTCTTTCCACAAACATACATAAGCCAAATCGTCCAAACGGCGAACAATTTAGCCCTTAGTACAACCAGGCTGAGGCAAAACAGGAAGTTCTCTTTCGCCTTTTGCATGTCACAGGCATACAAGTTCATTGAACGTATGAACAGGACTTCCAGGGATATTTGGTTGGGCCTAATGGAAATTATGAAAGGAAGCCCAATTGTCATCTCATGCGGAACGTCCTCAAACAACTGCAATTCGTGTTGGCAACATACATTTTCTTTGAAGGATAAGGGCTGGTCCCTCATAGGGAAGTGCACCCACCCATTTTTGCGATAGGGAAATTTGCGTGGCATTTGACAGGTCTGGTATTTTTTGTTTTACCTTGCATGCTACGATGCATGTGACTCAACTCAACCGCACCCTTTGTGATCTACAGCCAAATCCAGGTTGACAAAAAGGGTTGAATTTGATTGGAAAAATACTTTGCATGATGTACAGACCACCACCTCTTTCAACTTCTATTCATGACCCGACCAATCACTCAATCTGCGTTTGTTTTTTTTTCGGGATGCCTCATCCCGTGACCAGATAAATGCGTTACAAAGGATAATGCCATGCATTGCTTACGTTGGTCGTGCAAACCTTGGCAAGCTGCTTCAAAAGAGGGACCAAATCGCAAGTCAGTGTTGCCGAGACGCAGCAACTTGAAATGGACAACACCGGACATTTTTGCGGCGAATGCGAAAAAGTGTGTTCTTGAGGTGGACTTTGTTCCCCGGCACGAGCTGTGTGGTTTCTCAAAAATGACGCCTCGCCCACTGCGGGGAAGAAGACAGCCCCCAAGTTTTTGCAAAAACATGATGGTGGAAATGTAGTCCACGGAGCCATTGATCCAAATTTGTAATCAGAATATGGACGAATCTGGGTTTTCTTGAATTGATATTCTTTTCATGTAACAAGATTTCCAATGCAGCTTTTCATGTGTATCATGAGACGCATTTGCATGCGATAGTTCAAAAAGCGACAACATGAATGATTTCTAAATCAATGACAGCAGAAAGCCTCGCATGAGTATTATCCCAGTCAATTGGGAATTACCACAACGGACATATGCCAGTTTTGGATAGTCTTGAATTGTGGGAGTCTATACAATTCATCGGACTGGCAGTCTCGGTTTGTTTTTTGCTGACACCCACGACGATAAACATCCCGTGAAATCGCGACTGGTGTAATCCTGATTTCTACAAATCCTAAGTCAAAAATTCCGGCCAAAGATTCTGGCTGGTAATGTAAATTCTGACGAAAGGTTTCACGATCGGTCGAGATGCACTCGCTGAAGAAAACACTTCTTGAAAATCAGAAAGGACAAAACATCATGTCAAAGTCTCGTTTTCCCCCAGAATATGCTGAAATTCGATTCATAGCAAAACAAGGGAATTCAATCTATGGGAAAATAGAAATTCAGAGCTGTTATCTGTTAATTGACATGTCAGATAGATCTCTATATGCACTGCGTCTTTTATCGGCTTCTTGGAGGTTGATAAAAGGTGACCAATTGCGCAATTTTAAATTTCGACCAAGCCATGTTTTATTTATTTGAAAACAGCAAAGAAGTCATCATTTCCCAGCTTAACCCTCTCGATGCAATTATTTAGTATTTTACCGGAATGCTATACGATATAAGGATTGATTAATATTTTTCCGCCGCAGCAATAGATAAACTTCGGATAGAAAATTCTTTATACATACATATGTATATTGAAATTATGATTGAGAAACTTCAAAGAATTGATAATTTGGATAACCCCATGTCGCCCGGCAAATAGCAAGAAGTAAACTCGTCTCCATGAAAAACAGATCCTTCCGTTTTGGGATAAGATCTCTCACTGTCACCTGGTGCCAGGGGCAAATCCATGGAAATCTGTAACTCTTGCCGTAGCATAACGCATTACACAAACAACAGTGTGAAGATGATCTTGCCTGGACTAAAAAAGAAAGGTTATATGCTGGACTCTGGCAGTGCAGAACCTTTATGTTTTCAAAATGCACTCTGGTTTATTCCCTATGGGCACAACGGTTTTTTTTGCGACTACGATTTTATTGAATCACATAAACTTTGTTATCATTTTTGGCCAAAAAAACTTTGGGCTCGCTTCTCTGTCAGCAGCCGCCTTTTTCGTGTGAAAAAATTGCATCTCCTTTCAGTAAAGGAGAAAACGCACATTTTCAAGAGAAAAAGTACAGGCGGTCGTTTATACCAATTGGGATTTAATCCTATTAAGATTATACCAGTCAGGATATGGCCAAACAGTCACACGGAGAAATGCACACGAGCAATTTTGACCTGACACAGAACCGGACAAACGTCCACACGGACAAACAGCCACACGGATTTTTGTCCACGGGAGCCAGCACCGAACCGAACAAACGTCCACACGGACAAACGTCCACACGGACAAACGTCCACACGGAAAACGGCCACACATTTTGGACAATTTTCCGTGTGGACGTTCGTCCGTGTGGACGTTTGTCCATCGCCCCCATATCGTCTGTCAGGGATTGGCAAATACAAGGCCATGGCATTTGCCAACAACATCTTGATGGCAACAAAAGCTTTGTTCGCTTCGTCAGTCCAAATAAACTTTCTGACGGGTCCTTTCCTCAACTGATTGATGGGTTCAAAAGCATGAGACACACAAATAATGTGTTTAGAGAAACAATTGATCATTCCTGCAAATCTGTTGATGTCTTTTACAGAGTTAGGTGGGGGTAAATCTTGAATAGTTTGCACTTTGTCTATTCTTGGAGTGACTAATCCAGAGCAAATGTCAAATCCCAGTTATTGAATCTGATTAGTGGCAATGACACATTTTTTATTGAATGAAACTTGAGATGCCATCAGAGTGTCCAACACACAACATAAATGTGTCATGTGTTGCTCAATGTCCGGACTAAAAAGTATTACATCATCGACGAAAGCGGAGCAGAATTTTCTGTGAGGATCAAGGGTTTTATTGATTGCCATTTGGAACACTGCACTGCTGGATTTCAAACCTTGTAACATACGTTTTGGACGGAATTGGCCCAAAACTTGTGACGAAACTGCAAATATTCTTGGTTGACTCATCATAAATTGGAATATTCCAGAAAGAGTCTCTTATGTCTAACAAGGAATAAACTGTGGTTCCACTTAAATGATCGAAAATGAAATCAATTCTTTGAAAAGGGGAGCATATTGATATTGTTTTCTTGTTCAACTGACGAAAATCAACAACTATTCTGAATGCACCACTTTTCTTTTTCAACAACATGGCTGGTGAAGAATATTCCGATGTGGACGGTTCAATTAAATCCTGTTTTAATAAGGATTGAACAACCTCGTGCATTCTTTCAGACATTTCAGGTGAAGTTTTGTGTTCAATAGTTTCTCAAAAATAAATCATAGTCCAATAGTGATACGGGACTGCCACAATCAATTAATGCAGATATGTGTTCTCTCTCAACTGTCAATAGAACGGATGCGCAGCCTTTGACTGTGTTTGCCCCATGCAACGAAGCACTGGAACACACATGGACCTTTTCATCTTCACCGTGAGGCATGACTCTCACAGAACAATCACGTGAACTCGTCCAATCAAATATTGATGAGCCTGGAAATTCAGGTTCACCACCCAAAGCAAAGAGTTTGTCAAATACATGCCATCAGTATCCATTGATGCATCGACATCTCCACCGTCAGATATACCAATAACACCATCCATGTCATCACAATCCTCACTTTTTTCTTTGTCCTCAACTCCACTGTCATTATCATCATCATCATTTTTGGCTTGCTTGACAAATTCATAAACAACTTTAGAAACAACTCCATCATTTTTCCGTTCAACTGCAAGAATGGCTGTATCAATTTTGACTTCACAAAAACCTTTCTCATTTTCATCTTTTCGAGTGACTCCCTGGAATTCAACCCCATCACAACAACTCTCATTTTTCTCAATATGTGGCTCCAAAATGATATCTAAATCAATATGAGTTCCATCATCATCACAGGTAAGTGAATTAAAATCAACTTGTTTCAAATAAACGACCTTTTTGAACTTACTGGCTTTTTTCTTTTCTCTTTGATGGCTTAAATGGTTCCCAAAAACTGTCATCCTCCCTCCAAAGGAGTCTCTCAGTGTTGCTATCGACAGCAGAATCACCGAAAGAAAAATCATAATTTTTGCTTGAATCACCGTGTGTGGCTCTTACACTGTCGCCATTCTCAATGTCAAGTTTAGTTTTCACATGCATTTCTTCAAAATTTGGCAAAACAAAATTATCAACCAATTTTTCACCAAAAACACCAGACTTATTTACAAAACGACAATCAGTGTCATCTGCCAACCCAAATTTTTCAACAAAAATTTCACTTTCTTCAGTAGGCTTCGTACAACATTGCAATTCTGACGTTTTGTCAGCACCAATTCATCAATCATGCCTTTTCGAATAGGCCTTTCAACAAAATCATCGCAATTAACAAACCTATTTACAAAAGGTGGCACTCAGCCAATTCTCGGTTCAACCATCCTATTAGGACCCGATTCTTGCGCATTATCACTTTTCAAAAAAGCATTTTCAAAATTAGGCAAACAAAATTTATCCAAAGAATCATAATATTTACACCATAAACCACGACGAATCAACGAGTTCACAACAATGAATGGGCGAAAACAATGATCACGAGACACTTTAACTTTTGAAACAACGACATTTTCCATTTTAGTTCGACCATCATTTTTGCAAAATTTTTCATTGGGGGTGCAGTGTTTAACAAATTTCTCAGTCATCTCAACTCTCACCCCCTTTTTAGTTTTCCTGATTGGGCATAGAAACATTCGGCTGTGGTGTGATTTCATTTTGACCACGTCTCTGCACATCTCTCATATCTCCACCATCACCAATTCCGTTTTGATTTTTGAATTGTAAAAAGGACGATGTCCACTCAGACCAAAACCAGATTGACGGAAATTGTTGTTACCATACCGCTCAGCAAATCTGGACTGAGAATAATTTGAATACCCAGGCTGATAAAAACTATTGAAATTTTGATTTCTGCCATGCCATTGATTTGACACATTGTGTCGCGCCACATTGTTGTCCTGACCATGTGGCGTTGTCCTGACCATGTGGAGTTTGTTTATTATCAACATTTGAAGAAGTGCCAGCTTTTGTTGAATGCTGATCAGATTTGCCATCATTAAATACAATCAACTTGTCACAGAATGTTGCACAACAACGGGTTTGTATGCTGTGATGGAATATAAACAGTTAGACTCAGCAGCGGTTGCATCTTCAATAAACTGTGCAAAGGAATTGTACGACGTTTTTGGAAAGAAAGTGCGTAATTTCAGATTAGACTTACTGATGATATGTGAAATCAAAAACCTTTCAGTCGTCTCTTGAAAAATCAACTTGCCAATTGTGAAAAATTTGAGAGAAAAGGACAAAATTGGTTCATTTGACTGTTGTTTGATTGAATGCCACAACTCCAACAGCTTTTCTTTGTAATTTTGAGAATAGAATGTTTGTAAAAATAACCTTTTGAATTCCAAATATGAGGAGATTCGATTTTTCACCAAAGCAAACCAATTCGCACCCTCTCCAGTCAAAAACATCCTTACAAGCTCCATCAATTCTGCCTGATTAATAGAATTGCCAAGAGTATTGATTAACTGGTCACAGTTGCAAATAAAGTCAATGGGAGAAGATGTTCTGGCATTATCGAACTTTGGCAGGTCTATTTTCATGCTTTTCTTCAGAGCCTGCAACAATGTGTTTGTGCAGAGAGAGCCAGAATTAACATTTCTGCTGGTCTGTACGTTACCACCAAAATTTTCAACTGGAGTACACTAAAAAGTAGTCTGATCACCAACATGTGCAGCGGAATGACCCAACGATAAACTATTCAGCCGAAAATCCAAAAATTCAGTCTTGTTTCCACAGATTCTTGTTGCGCTTTCATCTAATGATACATGGTTCCCATGTTTTCATTGAGAAGTCTCAATTGCACAGCAATGTCAATTTGAGAGTCCTGCACGTCATGTGGAGAGGATTCTGGAATTCCCGAATTCTCCGCAACAATGGGCCTTATATTTTTGTCACTGCGAATGCTTCCCTGAATGGGTGTGACAGTTTCACGGATGCTTTGTGAACCACCCTATATTTCAATTTCGCCATCATTGCCCTGTGCACCACCAACTTGACGGGTTTCCCCTGAACTTGCCATATTTTTCCTGTAGTACCGACGACTTTCACAATAATTCAGAGGAACCTTGGCAGCTCTGGGAAGTCTGTTTCTTCCAGAGTGTGCATCCATATACCCCCAACACTATTTTGATGCACTTATTTCTAGCTGATCAAGCTTATCAAAAACAGTGCCAAATTTGCACAAAAAACAAACAAAGATGCAAAACACCAGGACAAACCTCAGCGAAACTCACGAAAGATTGCAACAGGTAAGTGTACCTATCCAAGTTTTTTTCCAGGTAGTCCATGCATTTTAAGAGGTTGGGAATCCATGGTGGCTCAGATACATGGGACCCATTCTCCTTCACTTGAATGCGATGTGTGCGCAAGTACGTTTCATTGTGAGGTGGCAGAGGTAAGATTTTGGGGTCTCAGATATTCCGTGAGGGAAATAACTTGGTGGCGGCAGTTTTCGCCTGTGGTAGGATTCGCCTACGGCAGGGATCGCTTACGGCAAATTTAGCCGGCTCAATGCAGATAGCAAATCCTCACAGGTTCAACACCGATGACTCATTGCCTAGCATGATTCGTCTATCAACAGCCATGACTCATTGCCTTGTATGATTCGCTATAAATAGCTATGGCTCATTGCGTGACATGATTCGCCAATCAACAGCCGTACTTTTGACGCCATATACTCATTGCGTGGCATGAATCCCCTTCAGCGAGAAGCGGCCGAAAACGCTACAACGCATATTTGGTGTATGTAGCGCATATCAATTATATTATAAGGATTACCTGCAGGAACTCACTTCTCCAAAGTGAATCTAACTCAATTAACAGGCCTCTAAATTAATTATTTCTGAACACAATCCGTCGTCGATTGCAATGCCGTCGATCGTCGCCGTTTTGTTTGCGGTAGTTGAAAAAGCTGCCCTCCTCACAAGCATTTTTTTAAAGGATGGCAAATTCCTCCTCTACCGTCCTTGTCCTCCCTCCTTTTATACCTGAGTCCCAGGCCACAGACATTCAACATGTTTGTTTTCTGAACTTGACAGATCAATAAAAGTCATTGATATGCCATAGTGAAACATTGTTTCTTTGAGAGGTTGCAAATTGTCAAGCTTAGGTTTAAGGGGCCTGACTAGCCCCACACGATTACATCTGTTGGAGGTGCCATCAACAACACTGGCTACCAAGCTTGTGTGCATGATGGCTGCTGTCAAGGATATCAAATCTGCAGTGGAAAAGGAGGTCTCTGCGGCATTGGATAAGAAGTTGGCAACTACTTCCAAGCTGAACTGAGAAGTGATCTAATCAATCACTTCAAGGAAATGGCGGAGTCCTCCATGGAGCCATTTCGCCAGCGCTTGGAAGTGTTGGAGGCATCCCTTCAGGGAATGTCCGACTTCAATGACGATGCCAGATCCAAGGTAAAAGCTGTGAATGTCAAGGCCAAGGTGCTTTGTGCAGAGAACTCTTCACATTCTGAAGAACTGATGGTGAAGCGTCGTAAGTTGCAGCAACTGCAGAAGGAAAGTGAAGAAGCGAGCCAGTACTCTCGACGTCAAAATATCGAGATTACTGGCATTCCTGTCAGAGCCGGTTAATGCAATAATTGTGCTGAAGCTGGCTGATGTTCTGGAAGTGCCATTCGAAGTGGTGCGTGACACCGAAGCGGCTCACCGTGTTCCAACTCATTCAGAAAATCGGGAAATGCCTCTTGTTGTGCGTTTCATCAACAGACGCATGAAATCCAAGTTTCTGGGTGCTGCACGTCTGAAGAATAAACAGCTGCAGGCGAGCTCGTTTGGTTTCTAGTCTACGTAAATGAGCACCTGACTTCAGCAGGGAA
Source organism: Sinentomon sp. SZTP_YWyxl (assembly GCA_030068105.1). Taxonomy (NCBI): domain Eukaryota; kingdom Metazoa; phylum Arthropoda; class Protura; order Sinentomata; family Sinentomidae; genus Sinentomon; species Sinentomon sp. SZTP_YWyxl. The sequence continues at coordinate 35,921 of JASGXE010009801.1, forward strand.
GAGGCTTCTTGCCAAAGCCATTTCCAACTGCACTCATTCTTCTTGGCCAAGGCATTTACAAGAAGAAGGAGTGCAGTTGGAAATTCGTTTGGACCCAAGGGGAAAGATTTTGGCTATGAAATCTGAAGGATCCAGATTCATCACCACCAACACTGAGTCTGATCTCTCTAAAATCTGTTAATTTCTTTGGATACGAATATGTATTTATTTTGTTACGTTTAACGTGAAACCATGAATAAAATCGATGTTCCTATTCAACAAATTTTTATGCTGCTCATCCTATACAGCGCAAGAACTTTCATGTAAATGTTCGTGCCAAACGGGGTATAGGAAATGCTTTTCTCGTCTAAATTGGAATATTAATGGATTTGATAAATTATGCCACTTTCCGAAATTATTTTTCTGCTCTTGATTTTGTTTTTGATATTATTGCTGTAACTAAAACGCACTTGATTTCAGATATGGAGAAACAATTATATGGTCTTCCTGGATTCATATTTGAAACACGAAATCGCAATGATCAGAAACGCCGATCTGGTGGGGTGGGAGTATTTATTTCAGATAATTCACTAATATAAGGTAAGGGAGGACATGGCAATAGCTGAGGCAGAAACGTTGTGGATTGAGTTGGATATGAACGATGTCACTCTGCCTTGCTTGGGTGACAAATCTGAAACATGGTTCTTGGAATTATCCATCGCCCTCCAAACTCGAATTCACAAACTTTCTGTGATTCTCTCAGTGTACTTCTGAGCAAAATATCTGAGGAGAGAAAACTGTTTGATCATGCGTGATATGAATACCGATTTGCTCAGTAATAAAGCTCACCGTTACTTAAACTGTTTTTCTAGCTTTTCTTTTTAAAATCCTTGATTAATATCAGCACACGGGACAGTTCTCATTCTGCAACATGCATAGACCACAATTTTTCCAATTCGGGTGAAGTGTTTGTAAACTCTGGAACGCTCGATAATGACATTTTCTGACCACAAAATGACTTTCGCACTGCTTTCTGACATTGCGGGCAATTTCCGACATGAGGACAATTATAGATTTCCCTCGAAATTCGATAAGGAGAAGCTGTTACGTGTACTGCCAACTTTTAGTTTTGGAGCAGTGTATGCCTGCTCAGATGTCAACCTGACTATGGATATATTTTACTCGATTTTAACTTCTTCAATGCGTAAGGCTACATTCATTCAAAGGGATTCAGGTGTTAATGGTTAATGTGGGAGGGTGCAATAGAGGCTCTCACTCACAATACAGAATGTTCAATCGACCGTGGTTATCTTTTGGTATATTGCAATCCATTAAAAGAAAAGATGATTACTTCAAACGGATGAAGAGGAACCTTTTTAATGCAGATTTGACATATCACAAATACACTCGTACAATAACAAGTTGACCTCTTTGTTTCGAGCTGCCGAGAAACGGTATTATATGAATGGGATTGTTAATTCTTCTGGTATTCAGAAGGAAACTTGGAAATTGATAACCCAAGATCTTAAAAAGGCATCTTCTGTAGGGCTACCCGAACAAGTTGTTGCAAATGATTATGTTATTTATCTCTGACACAAAAACCATTTTAAATGAGTTTAATGATTTTTTGTCAGTATTGGTGAATAATTGGCAAACAAAATAACGCAAACTGGCACTGAGAAATCTTTTCTCTCATATTTTGATCCGCAACCAAATCCATGTTTTTGAGAAAAACAACAGAGTCAGAAGTCAGGAAGCTATTAATGGGTCTAAAGCCCAACAAGACTGTCGGTGTTGACGGTTTGAGCAGCAATGTTTGAAACTTTCTGTTGTTTTTTTTGTGGAACCCATCAGTTATATTGTAAACCTATCCTTGTCTTGTGGCGTTTTTCCAGGTTAATTGGAAAAAGCAAAGGTACTACCACTCTATAAAGGGTGACACTCAGTAAATCAGCAATTACCGCCCCATATCCATCTTGCCAGCACTGAGCAAAAGTTTTGAAAAGGTGATTACCAAGCGCTTAGAGAATTATTTTTTTGGCTCAGAATCTCATACAAAAAATCGGTATGGTTCTTTAAAAGGACATTCAACGAAAACCGCTATGATAACAATAGCGGATCGTTTATTGCGATGCTTTGATAGAAAGCACCATGTCATTGGAAACTTTATTGATCTATACAAAGCATTTGACACTGTTAATCATTCAAATTTTTCTACAAATACATGAAGCTTATTGTATGAGAGGTGTACCACTTCAGCTACTTAGAAGATAGGGGCAATGTTCATTTTCTGGAAATGTCTATTCTGACTTCTGTAAGATATCATGTGGTGTACCTCAAGGCAGTGTACTAGGTCCCCTGTTGTTTCTTATATATATCAATGACATTCACAAGTGTTTCAACCATTGTGAAGCATTTCTGTATGCTGACGACACTACCGTGTTCAGGTTCTGTGTCGAAACAGATATAAAGGTAGAAATTGAGAAAATAAACGTTGATCTTCAGAGGCTAAATTCATGGCTGAAAGTGAATAAACTTTCCTTAAACATAGCGAAGTCCAAATCAATATTTTTTCATTCTCCTCAAAACAAACTTCCCACAATAACAATATCTCTGAAAATTGATAGCGTAAAGTTGCCGTATGCTGATGAAATTAAATATTTGCGTTTAAAACTGGACGAGCATTTAACCTGGAAGGAACATCTAAGCATTGTTGTTGAAAAGTGCTCTATCTGGCTTTGAATTTTTTGAAAGTTTCGTTACATGTTTCCGCAGTTTATCCTTAAACAATTGTACTACTCTGTCATATTTCCAATCTGATTTATTGCATTGAAGATGTTGGGGCTGCTTATGAAACAAATTTCTAGCCTCACCTTTTTGCTGCAAAAAATTTTGTGCGGATAATCACTTTCTCTGGCTTCTATTAGCACACTGCGATTCTTTTTGGGAGACTACGTCTTATGAGAATAAACGATATTTACGAGTTTCTAATTGGCATATTGATGTGCCAAATGAACAACAGAACCGTTCATGGCTACAATTATTCTGCCTTTAACGTTGTTGATCATGGCCACTCAACTTGTACATCTGTTCAAAACCATAGTTACAAACTGAGACCTTCCGTACGTCCATTGGCCAGAAGAGTTTTACATTTTCAGGCCCTGCCATTTGTAACAAAATTCCATTCAAAATTAGAAACTCTCGAACCTTAAGCATTTTCAAACACAAATATCGGTTGCATCTACTTTCGTCTAACCATTAAAAGAAACATTTGATTGCTACCTTTCAACAGCTATGTTGCAATTTTGCCTTTATTTGCAGCTATGTTGCAATTATTTCCATCCCACAGTTATTCTGATTGCAGTTTTCATATGGGGGATCCCGTTTTGACCCAGCATTATTTTGCTGTTGGGACCCCCGAGCTCGTTTCAAATACACGTGTGAATTTTCAAATAACTTTTGTACTTTCTTCCAAGATTTGAGTGTTTAATCCATACCTTGTTAAAATTGACTCCTTGCATTTACTCACACATGTTTTGTTCAATTATTATTATTTGGAAATTTGAAATTCAAATAAAGCTTCTTATTTTCTATTCGTCGATATAGCTATGGAACAAACCCTTACCAAATCTCTAGAAATCAAAAAAATCGGTTTTTTTATGTCTCAGATGAATCTACGTCACCTCAGGGTGACAGACATCTTTGTAAGTTTCCCGCGCAAAATCTGGCCGCCGTTGAGGCAAAGTTTCTGGAGCCTTGGTATAACTGAACGATTGGTAACACTTTTTGCCGGAGAAATGCATCGAAACCGCGGTCGTTTGCATTCCTCTGCCATCTGTGAGTTGAGAGCTGAACTTTCCAGTGCAGCGGATGAAAACATTGGCCCAATTTTTACGCCAGCTGCCATCTCGATGGAAGTTTTCGAACTGAAGGTGGTTTATAAAGACATCAGTGATTCAGATCCATCGACAGATGTCGGTAGTATGTTGTCAGAAGTACGCTAGAGGGCAGAATTTTCAACAAAATAGTGAAAATGAATAAACGTCGATATCTTCGGTTCTACTGAACGGATTTAGATGAAACAAAGAGTTTTGGATTCCTTGTTTCATCGCGAATGCGTTTCTTCCCAACTCTGGCGTTTAGAGGGCATATGCGGAAGGTTCTAAGGTATCCGAAACGGCAAAAAAAAATTTTTGTCAAAAATTACCAATAGTCGGAGTGCAAAACGGGTTATAAATACCCTGTCACCCACGGGTGACGGAGATATCGAAAGGGTTAATTTGTTATTAGAAACTCACTTTCAGACATTATGGTTCACTTATTTGACGTGCCCTGTATCTCGTGAAATCTGAAACAAAACACGCTGACCAGTCCTACCAAACCATGAGTTATCGGTGGTTTCAACCAGTTTTGGGCGAATCCTGCCAACCTATTAAAGACACAATTGATAACAAGATAACCGATTCTGCTCATGAGTCATGTTTTGACAGATTTCGCACATTGCAGCTGTATATGTTGAAGTGAGGTATATCTTACCGATAATGGAGCCTTATTTCCTATTCCGGGTTCCTCTCCATCAGAGTTGTTCTTTGTTTGTCTTTCTCGTTTTCTCTAGAAAAATTAATGTTACGCATGTATTTATGAGTCTAATTAGACAAATACATGACGTCGGGGGAACGCACCTGGATGGAATGTACATTAGATCGAATGGTTTTTAGACCGAAAATTGAATCGAATAACCATTCGAACTAAAATACATTCGAACTAAAAATATTTCGATCTAAAAACCAGTCGATCTAAAAACCGTTCGGACCATTGCGCATTCGGTCTATTCGCCGTTCGGAGTTAAGTGCATTCTTACAAAACGTGATTCTATTCAAATGCAATTCGAACTAAAAATCACTCGATCTTATAGTCATTCGATCTTAAAACCACTCGGACTAAAACGCATTCGGACTAATCGCCATTCGAACTAATGCACATTCGATCCAGATACGATTCGCTGTAATTTGGTTTCTGTCCAAGTGGCATTCGACCAAACTTCAGTTCGACCCACTGTCCATTTTTCTCGGCTGTTGACGTTATACTATGGCAGATTCTGAATTTTCGCACAAGATGGAGACAGTTTGTTTTGAATCTGAACAGTTCCACATCCTGCAGCCGCCTCTCGTGTTTGGTATAGATTATAGAACGGGTTAGGTTAGGTCAGGTTAGTTTGTGTTTCGACAAGTTAGACAATTTTTGGCGTTTAAATATCATCCCCAACAAATATCCCGACCCCTTTTATGTATAATGTTAAAGCTGAAGTTTAGGATTAAACCAACATAACAACCACAGCGCAAAAGCCAGACTTTTCGAAAATTTTTCGTTCTTATTCACATTCGGTGCAAACGACATTCGATCCAAACGCCACTCGAACTAAAACCAATTCGGTGCAAAACTCGTTCGAGCTAAAATACATTCGAACCAAAAGCAAATCGAACCAAAAAACATTCGAACCAAAAAGTCGTTCGAACTAAAAACAATTCTGACTAAAAAGCATTCGAACTTATAACCATTCGAAATAAAAACTCTTTGAACTAAAAAGCGTTCGAACTAAAAACCATTCGAACTAAAAACATTTCGGACCAAAAGCCATTCGGACCAAAACCCATTCGGACCAGATGCCGTTCGAACTAAAGTCCATTCGGTATAAATCATTCTGCCCAAATAGCATTCGGTCCACTTCCCCCTATCCGTGATGTCATGTACATGGTCAGAATGGGATAATCTGGGAATCGGTAATTTTCAGCAACCAACTGGGCAGGACAACATGATGATCCATCTATTGGGTAACGTGAATTCTTATTGAAATATCATATTTAAAGAGGCGACTGACAAGTGGAAAGGCTTGAACAGGAGACGGAGAAGAAGTGGAGTATCCTGGAAAGCCTCATTTGAAAGATTTGGCAACTTTTTCTCCCAAGAAGTTATTTCTTGTGTTTCACGCATGTGCAAGGAAAATAAATCCAAAATATAAACTGGTTGTCATATTTACGAACTATTAGTGATGCCAGAGTCGTCTCAGTCATTTCGTACTTTATGATTAGCCAACAGGCGAATCCTTCCAGAGGCGAATAAGTGCAGGACCAATAACTTGATGGTAAAAAGGTTGAGTGAAAAAAGTACTCCGGTTTACACAGCAGTTATCTTCATCGAAAAAAGCTATCCACGTTTGAAAAATTTTGAAAACCCAAATTGAACGTGCTGCGCATTTCTGCTGTGCTTCACAGTGTTTGATTTTTATTCCTGGTGTGATCGTTGCTTCCAAAGCCCACGTGAGCCAGAAGGTGAAAAACTAGAATGCTTTTCATGGACTTTTCCGTCGAATGCCATGGGCACTTTCCTCCTGGCTACTCACAGACCAAAAAAAAGATCCTAAAGGGTTTGTATCGAGTTTGGATTCTGTCAGGGCCAAAGAAAAGAGGCTTATATGCATTGGCAGAAATTGAATTTCCAAATTGAGCTTTTTTCTGACTTTGCTACGTGGCTCTTCCCAAATTGTCGGTGAAGCATCTGCGATGGAAAATATCTACGCACATGCTACGCTCTCAATTTTGAAGATGTCTAAGATAAGGGTATCCGAGATACTGCCAGTCGTAATCCAGCAATCGACTTCCCATCTAACCCCGTTCAGAATGGCCTGGGTTACTGATATGGTCGGTCTAACAGAATAGTGAAATTAGTAACCCACTGGAAATGTTTTCCTTGCAATGAATTCAGATGTGGTGGGTTTATAGAAATATTCCTTTTGTATTTTTGTTGGCGTTGTAATATGGGAATAGATAGATACCCAGAAAACTTTATACACAATCAGAATCTCTATATTAAGGAACACAACGAGTAAATTGGAGCTGCAAATGTTGAAGTGAGGTGTATCTTACTGGTAATGGATCCTTATTTGCTATTCCGGATTCCTCTCCATCAGAGTCGTTCATTGTTTGTCGTCCTTTTCGTTTTTTCTTGAAAAAATAATGGAAAAAATAATGTCATGCAAGTTTTGATGAGTCTAAATAGACAAATCCGTGATGGTATGGTATGTCCATGGCCAGAATGGGATAATATGAGAATCTGTATAGTTTTCAGCAACTATAGCTGAGCAAGACAACATGATGAAGAAGCATGCAGAAGCATTGGAGTATCCTGGAAAGCCCCATTTGAAATATGTTGCAACTCTTTGTTCCAAGAAAGTTATACCTTCTGTTTCACCCTTGTACGAGGAAAATAAATCACGAATAGAATGTAAACTGAAAGTTATCATGTTTAAATGATGCATGCCAGCGTCTTCCCAGCCTTTTCCTACTTTTGATTGTTATATATCGCTCTCTCATTCGTTCTACTTCTGCGCCCAATTTGATATCACATAAATGCGTCCAATCATGCTGTTGCAATGAATTCGATTTAACAATCCGTTACAAATTGCATTAAAATTAAAAGGGAAAAGTGTTCTAGAATGAAATGCACACCTTGAAAGCGCGTGCCCTCTCCAAGTTAATCGCTTCTATTTTACCGGTGGGAAACTCCTCAAGCCGTACTGTGATTGAGGTATTTTCGTCAATTTGTTCAATATTCTCCCGAAATAAGCAGTAAGATGCCTCGAACACTCTAAAGAAAAAGAAGTCGAGTTTATCGGCAACATTCCCATCTCCGGTGGTGGCACCAGTTTTGTCGCCTAAGATGAATTCTTTGCTTTTGGGAATGATACCTATCTCCAGAAACTTCTTGCTCTCTCCTGACGAAACTGTTGTTGATTGAGTCGCCGGATTCGTCTGACGTTGAAATTTATTTATTCTGCCTTGGAACTTAGTAAATGCGTCATCAGAGTAGTTAGTCACTTTCGCGACGTTCCTCAAAATTTCGGTCAATTCCTTGTTTGGACGCCAACTGTTCAAAAACTCCTGTGCCTCCTGTGCGACAAATGAGAAGAAAGGTAAATCTGAGACAAAATTAAACTTGTCCACAGAAGCAATCCTGGACAGCACATATTAAGTCAATGAGCCTTGCGTTGGAGGTTGCTCCAGTGCCAAACAAATCGCATGAAATTTATTTGCATGTATCCGGTGTAAGCGTCCGCAGCAGAAAGCAAAATGAAGTAGCATTTCACTATTGCGGAATGCGGCTTCCGTAATTCCTTTCAACTGTCAAAATCGTTGGGTCTCTGACTCGGTGCATCGCATTTCTCTGTTGGGCTTTTCTGATTTATTCTTTTTCAATTGAAGTAGCCGCCAGCCATCGAGGCAGTGAAATGATGGTCATGGGAAACATTTTGTTTCTGCAAGGAACACAGATTCCACGAAAAAGAAATAATCAAACTCCATGCTTTCGGTGTAAAACTCGGTGCTGCACGCACATAGATTGCTTGCATAGTTCCGAGTGAGTTTCGGAAAGACGTAAAATTACCCGAATGTCGGCAAAAGAAAAGTGACATTTTTTGTTCCATGAAGAAGGGTTTTCCGAAAATCTAGCTCCGTGAGGTTTTTGGAGTGTTGGTGGACCTGATTCTACCAGCGCATATTTCGACGTCTACCTTGATTGGAACGTCGATGTGAAAAGTTATCTTGGAGGTCGTTCCGTTTTCGGGGAAAATATGTCACAATACTTATCCCTACACTTGCCAACTCTTTGGCCTTCTCAGGTAATTATTGCTTCTATGTAAATAAAAATAACGCATGAACTGGTGACAGCAGCACACACACAACGGAAATTCTTGTTACAAGTTACCGACGTCGTCAAACTATAAAAAACCATACGTTTAACAAATGTGCGACGGTAAAACTAAATCGATTCTGCGAAAATGAGAATGCAATACAAAAGAGCAAGCTGTTATAAGATGCGATGCTGAGGGGCATCCGTGTGTCTAAGATCAATTGCCGCTCAGGTCCTTACGGAAAGAAATCACAAAGCGCTCAGATCTAATTAAATGGGGCGAGCCAAAAATGGTTGCTGCAACCACTATTTAGTTGAATCAACCACAAAACATTTCATACCAATGTTTTCTATCTGTTGTGGCAATTAAAGTTTGTCATGCAGAATATGTTTCAGCAAACCAAAATTTTTGTTTGCCTTTGCCAGTTGTACTAGATGTAGCCAAAAGAAGAAGGGCTGCTCACAGCTCACCCGAAACGGGTGGTGAACAAACAGACCACAGCTGAGACTCTCAGCTGCAGTGTTGGGCTTGATTTCATCTCTGTTTTCATTCGTCAACAAAGGCGTGCGTGCGTGCGTGCGCGTTTTTTGAATCTGGACTTCCGAGAGAATTAATATGTTCTTTCGACCTTGAGTTGAGAGAGCGAACGATAGATAGTCACAGCTGCAACTGATCATCAGTATCAGATCCGTGCTTCATTGTTGGTTCTGGAATTCGATTATTGCGTGTGTCTGGCCTGTTTTATTTCAAACTTGCAAGAATTTTTCCCATTTGGAATGTAATGATAACGTGGATGGTGCGTGCGAGATCCAAATTGACACAGGCTGGTGAGTCAAAATTCTCCAACCGAAAAAATCCTTGAAACGAGTCGGTTTGGCATTGCGTCTTTTGGAAAATGGCTTCACTGCGTATTCACAGTTTTTTACTTTTCCGAGTCACATTTCGAATATTTATTTCCACGTGCGCGTGAACTTTGCAAGATCAATATTTTGCTTTTTGACTCAAAATGTGCATGCGGGGGATCACAAAAGCCAGTGCTCGACTTGCAGTGGGTATTTCCAAAGTGCATCCAAGGGGTATCCACATTGAAATTTTTGTCCGACAGGAATGCCGCGATTGAATATTTCGCAAATAACTTTGTTCGACTATTTTTTCAGTTGCAGTGGCCATTTTCATTTTTTCTTGCAATTGCTCACAGAAACTTCCCGTAGTCTACCTACGTCTGTGTGCCGCTGTTGAAAATTATCCGATTGCGTCATGGTTCGGATGACGAGAGTCGCCGCTCAGGCGTGTGGACGAATGGAATGCAGTATGGATGAAAACAGAACCGTGAATGACTACAACCTCTTCTATCAGTAGTTGTTTCTGTTCAGTTAGCATCTCCTCTTGATGAATTCACGAATTTGGTGGTCAAAACTCCCAAAAGGAGTGTTTTCCATCCAACATCATCGGGTATGCATTTTGTTTTGTTTGCAGAGAGGATCATTTCCGCAAATTTCAGACGTTTCAGGTGATTTTGATTTGTAGAAATGGCGCAGATTATCAAAACGTTTTGCAATTTCAACCAAATGCTCAGTAGCTTTTTTCAATTTTCAGTTGGCTGTTTGGTGTTTGGCTATTTTGGCAACTTTTGGTTTACGGAAAAAACAATTGATTTTATGCTGAAAAACCAGTTGTTCCAATTTTTGCTGAGTTGCGGAGTCATCATCTGCATTAAACTGTGAGCATTGCAAGTGATTTTCTGAAATCCTGAAAAAGGCTGGGACAAGCAATATTTCCGGTGGCAGCAGTTGCTGCTTCGAACAGGATATTTTGTGGTGCAACCCCCGGAGAGAAGTGGTTGAGGTCTTGCTTATACTGCGGCATAAACTCTGACCCGACCTCACTTTTTTCTGCTGCGGTGGGGCAGGGACACAATTTATGCCGCAGTATAAGCAAGACCTCAACCACTTCTCCCAGGGGAACGAATTTTGCAAACGAATTCAAAGCGCCTTAAAGGGGAAGTGGAGTCTCTCTCTCCTCTCGAAAGCATTGTTCAGATTGGAAAATTTTAGTAGCTGTGGATTTTTTCGGAACTACTGCTTCACGTGGCGCCACTGCTGTTTCCAGCTTCAACTCAACCGATTCTTGGGGCATCCATACAGACAGGACAAGAAGCGAGACTGTGTGTGGCTGAGTGGGATGTCGTTTGGTTTGGTTTTTGGATGTTGTGATTTGGATTTCGAAGCTATCGTTTGTCTTTTCTTGTTGTGTTGGTAAACCGATCGCTGCCGCAGACCGATCGCTGCCGTCCGTGGAGCATTTGTATTGTTCTTCTAAAATGCCGACGTGTTTGTTGCCAAACTGCAGGTCAGGATATCGCCAAATATAAAATTTTCCAAATTGCCCAAAATTCCTCACACCAAATCGTGAATAGAGAAAAGCCCCTATCCGACGTGCAACAAATGCAATGCAAAGTCACAAAAACCAGCGGCGGCGGCTCCAAAATCTGTCACGGCGGTGCCAAAAACTGCATCAAACGTTCGCCCTTAAGACGACCACCCCACGCTGATGGACTTTCTGCAAATCAGGGCTTATTTTAGGGGGACACGCACAGGGCACGCAACTTTTCAGTGTTTTTACGCCTGTTGAGGGAGAAAAACCTACAAAAAGTAGAAGCACCAACACCCCCATGGAAATCACCATCTCGCATGTATGCAACGCCGCTATACCCACAGATATTCATCAACTTTTTAATCATTTTTCTTCACTCCTCATCGCATATCCATCAATATTCCTATTCATCCAAATTCTCAGATTCACTAAAGTTCAAGTGCTCCAACTCACAAGATCTTTCGCAAAATACGCAATGATCAAATCACCAAAACAGTTCTCCTCACCTCCAGTGTATGAGGTCAGCAGCCAGCAGCCTTCACTCGCTATCAATAAAACCGAAATAATCAGACAGCAATACCAGCAAACAGCTCATTCCGCAGCAGACAAAAAACTTTCATCCTGCCAAGTTTTCACAATCTGATATGGCAGAAGATATCCAACCTGTTCGTCCAACAGTATTTTTCGCAACGCGCGTAAATTTGAACCTGGGCGTACTGGGTGTTGCAAAAAAAGCAGGAACAAAGAAAATGCAAAACGAAAAATTGTGTGTCGATGTCAGAGAGCTGCACATTGCACGACACAAAGAAAAGGCACACCCTATACCGTTTGATGGTGCCACAGGGGGACACATGTATTTATGCGGTGCTGATACCTCTAAATACAAACAATTTCTATTCTATTCCATTCTACACAATTGCACACAACACTGAGCACATGAGATTTTCCGAAAATAGCTGCATTTATTTTCGGAAAATCTTTCCCTGCGGGCGCGCTATTGTGTCCCCCCTTGTAAACGACATCAACCCATTTATCTTCTCCAGACAATTCACAAACGACAAAGGTTGCTCTACTCGTACTTTCACTTTCGACGAACTGCGAAAGTGGCAATGACGTTCCGCTTACTGCCTTTACAAATCACATCAGGCCATATTTGGCTCAAGAAAAATGCGAAAATCATCTGTTCTGAAACACATTTGTTCAGGAAGACAAAATCCGAGGAAAGCTGGAATTCCACCCGGAGCACAGTTTTCTCCAACTTGATTCCTCCGATCAGACCCCCCATTCCATCATCGCATACCATCTATGTGGATATATTCTCCAATGTGCCACTCGCTCACTCAGTGCGCACCTTGCCTTGATAGTCACAAGCTGGGTCTGACCCAAACAAGGAGGCATTTGCCACCGCTCTGAGTGCTCTGACAAACCTGCGAGATTTGAACCCGGACCAAGTACACCTAATTCATCCCTCAACCGAATTCTTTCAACAGGTTTTTCAGTTGTTCGTGAAAAACTCCAGGACCAGCAAGCTTTGTGAGGAGATATTTTCTACGAATGCATGGATGCACTCGGCAATTTATCAGTCCATAGAATGGAGTTGCATGCAGCCAGGAGCATGCCATGAAACACTCCCGAAGCTTGTTTTCTCTACATCAGATGCCGATTTTTTCACCGAATGAAGGAAATTTCTCGTGATTTATTGGGTGCCCAAAAGACGGCCAAACAAGCTGGTAAGATGTCAAAACTCGCCAGTACATGAAAGCGCAGACATTGGACACCTCAATAACAAACAGGTAAACACTAATGCTTGTGAGATTTCACCTCAAATCACCTTTGTCTGACCAATGTCAAAGCACCAACCCGTTGCGAATAGTCTGCATTTTGAAGCAGAAATCTGCACCAGCACCAGTATGCGGCGTACTTTGGAATCACACATGCCCGAGCGAAATTCAACCGGGAGACGCCACTTCCCCTTTTCGGCGCTTTGCGGCTTTTTCAACAACTCGTTCGGCTGTTGTACCGACTGAAAATGAGAAGTTTCATATTAAAACAAGTTGTCCCAACTGACGAATCGCAGTTGGATCAACTTATTTTGTGTGACATACATTTTCAGTTCTTAAAACAGCAAAACGAGTTGGTGAAAAAGCGGCTTGCAAAATTAGTTGCACGAACTATTTTTCTGTTGTAGCAACTAAAACTTTTTTCTGTGTTAATTTATAAATGAATGACATACCCCATCAGCCGCTTCAAGCATGTTCGGAAATAGCTTCATAAGCGTGCAGTGAAGATATATTCTTGCTCCCTTCAGCCAATAATCATCGTCTGTCGCCTTGTAGTAATCCTCAAAGAAATCTGCTTCAGCTTTTCCATCGGGCAACTCAAATGGCTTCGTCTTGCCATCGACATCAACAAATTTCAACCCCCCGCAGATTTTGTAAACGTGGAAAGGTTGGCGTCTGTAACTGTCTGCGGATTGTAAGCTATCACGGGTTAAATTCGGTAGAATTGTCTTCAATCTCTCCCGGATGATTTTTCGCAGTTTCGCCTTACCATCTGCACCCGGTAGAAACCTTACCACGTTCGTGAAAAAAGCCTCAATTTCCGCTTCTGTATTTTTGAAATCAAGCAACGGT
>JASGXE010009802.1:0-49277 GCA_030068105.1 Sinentomon sp. SZTP_YWyxl
ATCGAATGGTTTTGATGGCTGCAAAGGTCATTTCTAATGAATTAAGAATGCTAGAACCGTCTACAAGATCAATTCATACCCTCTCATATTTCAGCACATACCCAGACGTTTGATCGCCTACTTCAGCACGTAGTCCAGAAGTTTGGGCATCCTTTTCAGCAGGCCATCATGACACCAACGATGTTCGTTTTCGGATATTCATTCGCATCTCGCATAGAGACGCAGCAGCCCTCACTGCTAACCAGGTGCAGTCAGTTGTCCATAGGAATCCATAGGAATGGCCCCAGGAAATATAAAACCATTTTATCACTCGTTTTAACTAGCTATTGCAGATATGCGGGCTTCTGTTTCTGCAGATCCGCAGCCTTTAAGAAAGAAATGCAATTTCAGAAAATCAGAAATGAGTCATTTGGAGATGCAAGCTTTCAGGTGGAATTCAACTTCTTGATGATGGGTTCAGGTCACCAGCACAGAACATGCGAAAAGTTATCAAATGAAACTAAGAACATCACAAAAATGACAAAGTGTCAACCAAATGAAAGTCAAAATAGAGAATCTGCACAGAAAAGATGAAAAATCATCGCAACGAAATTCGACCAGCAGCGAACATCTCTCCGAAGTGACTCACCATTCCGGAGAAAACAATCTCTTGTGATGCGTCAACAAGGTTGTCGTAAGGTTACAACATTACAATGAGGTAAATAATTATGTTCTCTCCTCTCCCTACGTAATCTACACCTACTTGTAACAAAACAAACTGGTCTAAATATGAACAATCAAATCACTTGGTCGAGGTCGACAAAAATTAAATCAAGGGTTTACAAAAATGAGGATCTTTTCAAAAAATCCTCTCAAGTACTCTCAAGGGCAAATCACATGTAGTCAGGCCAGAACCAGCCTCAAATAATCATCCAATCTTGGATTAATCGTGATCGTGTACAGCAAAAGCAAGGAGCAGGATTTAAGCAGCACCAGGATAGGTCCAGGCCAAAGTAGTCTTGCTAACACAGACTACTTTGCCAGAACAGAGCCACCCAAGAGTAACAGACTACTTTGGCGAGGAATGGGTTTTAAAACACCATTGATGTTACCATGATGTAATCATGGTCTATGTGATTACATAGAGAGGAGAGGGAGGGCACGTGTTGAACATGGACTTCTGTGGTGGGAAAAGGGTCAGAAACCCACTTCTATCCATGCCGCTCGTCTTTAGTAAACTTGAGCATAGACTACTTTGGCACGGACCTATCCCACTAGCCAGAAAAAAAAATAAAAACTGCCGAACCAAAGAATCACCACACTCGTGAACACATGAGGAGTGAACAAGACTCCCACTCAAGATTGGCCCTTTAGATCAGCGTTTCAAACTGTGCGCAACGGCACAGAGCCCCAAGTGTGCTTGAAATTAGCGTACAGGACAACAACATTGCACCAAATTTATCCTGAAGGTAACTTTGTTAAGTGTCAGGTAAGCCGACTGTGAGAACAGAGATGCAGATGTGCGCCGTGGGTTCATAAGTTTTAGAATCACTGCTTTCGATTATCAGTTTATCATCTTTACACATTTTAGGCAATTTCCCTGGAGTTTTAATCTCCATTGCAAAAAAATGGCCAAATCGACATTATGCTATTTGTCAAACCAGACCAAATCTCGACAACATTTGACTTCATCACCTTGACGACCAGTGAAAGGATGGGCAATCTATATCTATATCTCTCATAAAACAAGTCCAGGTCTGACTATGCCATGCCGAAATGGCCAATGTTCAAGTTTGGAGAAAGACGAGTTTCCGAAAAGGGGGCGGGAGAAAGTGGGACAGCATAACAAAGGAAAGGACATTATCAAGTTCCAGGGATGTTTCCTGAAAAGCGGAAGGTACAAGACTACGAGGACATGTGTCATGGGAAGGTGGCAGAACATTGGGGACAACGGCAATTAACATGTCATTAACGGCAATTAACATCCTGGTGAACGGGACGAAATTTGAGCAAATCGGAAAGAAAACTTGCCAAGAAAGGTGCACATACTGGTACACACCCAAACTGGTGTGAAAGGTCCAAAAAAGTGACGGACAGGAAATTTTGCTTCATTCCGTGCTGCACTGATCTTGAATGAATCTCAAAAACGGTAATTGCACTCCGTTAGCCAAATTAACTCCAATACAGCTTGTGCAATGTCGTAGACTAACCTACAATTTCCACTAAACTCACTATCCCGAATTTTGCTCCCCACCCGCACAACAAGCACCAACCGCCGAAACTGCAACCGCATTCCACTGCCTCCATCCGTACTTGAACTCCAAGTCGGACGTCAGTCAATCTTCGGTGCTCGCCTGACGAAGCTTCACGAAGAGGGAGCGAAACATTGCGTTTTCACATTTCTCCAAACGAATTTGTTATGTTTTACGTTTCCTTCCACTATCCCGATTTTTACACAGCGAGACTTTTATACAAGATCCGTGAAATCCAGCCAAATGTGGATCTCCTGATTCTGTGGAGAAGGGGGGGGATATTGCCGAGGAAGTTACCAGGAACCTGTGCATGTTAAATCCTGCTAAAAAAGACCTCACAACTCAGCAAAAACATCATGGAAAAAGTTTCACATAATAGACAAACGTGTATATGAACATCGAAAAACAAAACCACATCTAAAATATGCCCAGAACTGGAATTTATTTCCGTCAAGGTTATTTATTTATTTTACTTTTAACAAATTCCAGCACCAGCTGGTCAACTGTACATTTACATTATCACCGGTGATGTCTTTGTCTTTTTTTTTTCTATTTTATTTTATCATTTTTGGTGCGAAGAAGCAGAAAGGAACAGAGCGCGGCCAGGTTGCATGGCCGACTTTCCATGTCGCCCGAAAATAAAAAAAACAGAAAATTGTCAACAAATAGTCCTTTGGTTCATTTTCGTCCACCAGCTGTCAACAGGGTCCTACAACTGAATTTTCATTTAATTTATATTTGTACTTCTTGTCATGCTGAGAAGTGCAAGAAATAGAAAATTTAAGGGGGGGCCAAACCATAATAATCAACTTTTTTGTATGAACAGATGATGCCTTTAAAGCATCGGTGCTTCCGTCAAACAACCAGGCTTGTTTCACACTGCCTCCCACTGACTGATCATCAGGGGGTGGATCAGTGGGAGTGTTGCCATCACCTATAAGTCAATCCGTACCACAGCTCTATGCAGATTGCCCTGCATGGGCAATCTACGGCAAAAATATCAATGTGATGTTTTGTCAACCAGACCAAAAACCAGCAACTTTTGACTTACCAACTTGACTACTCCACTTCACACGGAGACATCACGTCATCCATGGAGTGAGTGGGCAGGGCAGACCCATCTTTCAATGTAGGCCAATACGGTGACCTACCGTTGTGTAATCAAGTTGATAAGTCAAAAGTTGCTGGTTTTTGATTGTGTAATCAAGTTGATAAGTCAAAAGTTGCTGGTTTTTGATTGTGTAATCAAGTTGATAAGTCAAAAGTTGCTGGTTTTTGATTGTGTAATCAAGTTGATAAGTCAAAAGTTACTGGTTTTTGATTGTGTAATCAAGTTGATAAGTCAAAAGTTGCTGGTTTTGATTGTGTAATCAAGTTGATAAGTCAAAAGTTGCTGGTTTTGATTGTGTAATCAAGTTGATAAGTCAAAAGTTGCTGGTTTTTGATTGTGTAATCAAGTTGATAAGTCAAAAGTTGCTGGTTTTTGATTGTGTAATCAAGTTGATAAGTCAAAAGTTGCTGGTTTTTGATTGTGTAATCAAGTTGATAAGTCAAAAGTTGCTGGTTTTTGATTGTGTAATCAAGTTGATAAGTCAAAAGTTGCTGGTTTTTGATTGTGTAATCAAGTTGATAAGTCAAAAGTTGCTGGTTTTTGATTGTGTAATCAAGTTGATAAGTCAAAAGTTGCTGGTTTTTGATTGTGTAATCAAGTTGATAAGTCAAAAGTTGCTGGTTTTTGATTGTGTAATCAAGTTGATAAGTCAAAAGTTGCTGGTTTTTTGATTGTGTAATCAAGTTGATAAGTCAAAAGTTGCTGGTTTTTGATTGTGTAATCAAGTTGATAAGTCAAAAGTTGCTGGTTTTTGATTGTGTAATCAAGTTGATAAGTCAAAAGTTGCTGGTTTTTGATTGTGTAATCAAGTTGATAAGTCAAAAGTTGCTGGTTTTTGATTGTGTAATCAAGTTGATAAGTCAAAAGTTGCTGGTTTTTGATTGTGTAATCAAGTTGATAAGTCAAAAGTTGCTGGTTTTTGATTGTGTAATCAAGTTGATAAGTCAAAAGTTGCTGGTTTTTGATTGTGTAATCAAGTTGATAAGTCAAAAGTTGCTGGTTTTTGATTGTGTAATCAAGTTGATAAGTCAAAAGTTGCTGGTTTTTGGTCTGGTTGACAAAACATCAAGTCAACTTTTTTGTCTTCGAACCGATTTTGATGAAATTTTAAGTACACTTCGGGGTCAATTAAAGTATCTTCCATACAAAATTTCAAATCCCTATCAGTATCAGCTAAGATGGAACCGATTTCATGCAAAGATAAATTGAAAGAGAATAACAATGATCGTTGGACTTTTTGCAAATGTTTGGTTTCCAAGAAGGAAAAAGTCCAGTTTGTGCCAATATGCGACAAATTAACAAAAAAAAAAAAAGTCCAAAAACAGCCGAATGCATCCTGCCCACAAATTAGGCGTCCAAGAATGAATTTTAGATACACAGTGATGAAAAGCAGAAAAGCTTTTACAGGGTTCCCACTCAAATTTCATTTTCAAATTCCCTGATTTTCACTGATTTTCCCCGACCAAAATCCAAAATTTTCCCTGGCACTTTGAAGAGACAAAACGTAAGTGTTTACAACAACGATAAAGGTTATTCCAGTAAAGATTTGCCACCTTCAGAGGCACGTGATTTTTGCAATTCTGAAAAGAACTTCCAATTCACTGACGATCCATCCATGGAGATCTGGCAGATCTTATCACTGGCAATGGACTCGGTGCCGTCGAAGAAACCCTTCATTAAATCTGTCGCCTTGCCGTGACCGAGAAACTGGGAGCCCAAGTGTCGGGTTTCAACTTCTTCAGTATTGTAGTTCCAGAACCTGACTAGCAAATCCACCTGTTTCTTCTGAGCTATCTTGTTCAGTGCTTCATCAAAAGCAAGGCCATAATTTATCATGTACCCGACTTTTGTCTGCCCCAACTAAACTTTCTGCGCAATTTCACTGTCCGGAAACATGACCCTCCATATATCAGGTGAATCATCACATGACCTCAAGGCTCAACGACAAGTGACCCATCACATTGTCATCGTGCCTTCGTCACATTGTCATCGCGGAATGCATAGCCTCCCACTGTAACCACCTTATGGCACCAGATGCACATCGCTGAATGACTGTTACCTTTCACATCTCTGAGCCATTCATTGCTACACGTTCTTTGGGGATTTGTACTGGTGTGAACTGTTGCACTGTCAGGAAACTTTCTTTTCACAGAGGCGGTGCAGTTATTTTTAGGTACCTTTTCAAAAATGCCTCAAAACTTATCACCGGCACAAAAATTGGTTAAAAATTTGGATAATTTTTTTTGGTGCGAATGGTTCTGAAAAAAGCATTTTCCCTGATTTTTCCATATTTTGATCAATTTCCCTGACTTTCCCTGATTATTTCACATTCCCTGAATTTCCATGATTTTCCAGAGAGTGGGAACCCTGTTTTATCCTCTTATTGCACATTAATTTCGAATAGTGTCAAGTGAATGGTCTAAATTCTAACCATTCTTGCCAATTCTCCACACTTTTCACACAAATTTGCAGTTTCTAGCTCTTGAATTGGTTGAGAATTAAATTTTTTACCAACGGTATGCTTCACCAATGTGTGACAGTGTAAAACAGTTCCGAGAATAAAGACTTTAAAATTGATTAATTTGCGATGCCTTTTAAAAATGATTGTCCGTCCATTTCATCGCAAGCTACCTAGAGAACCAAGCAAGAAAAAATAACAGCTTGGATTTTTGAATTCGGGAAACTCCAATGCATGATACCCATTTTATCTAATCAATAAATTTACAAGCCTTTAAATAAGCTTTTTGTGGTTTGATCCCCCTTTTAAATTCTGGTTTATTTTTCGTTTGAGATTGTTGGCTGCTAACCGCAAGCTTCCAGATTGTGGATATGAAAAAAGTCATGTGCTGTGTTACATCGGCTCAACTATCAAGATAAAGTTTCTAAAAGAAAAAGAAAATCAGACGACGACATAAAGGAGCTGCAGATTTAAAGCAGACAACTAAAACAGAAAAAGAAAGTGTTGAGAAATCTAGGAAGACATCCAAGCTGGCCAATTAAGGCATACAAAACCAAAGTCTAAGGGACACATTTATCAGATGCAAACAGTGGAAATCAATTGAGCAACAGTTGCAATAAGCAAACTTTACAGCTGATAGCACTCACTTACTGGGTCATCGTAAATTACGATATGTGTTTTATTGGCCTCTAACATGAGCCAGATCATGTTAGAGATGATCTAGCAATGATCTGACAATGTTATTGCTGACAAAAGATATCACGCCAATTCCCAATTCAAATGTCGAATGTAAGTGATGCGTTGCCTCAAAAGAAACTGTAGCAACTCACGTTTAGAATAGGAGACATTTCAAGCCAACATGGCCGATCAAAGTGCAAAGGAAGCACCTTGCGAGTGTTTTATACCAAGCTGTCTTTTTACACAATGTCAAATTCTCATACACACATTGATAGACATGACAGCACTCGGCTGGTGACAAAATGTTGGATTGGAATGCCTTGCGAAGTTGCCATTCAGAGAATGACCGTGTGTAGAATATCAGTTTTTCCAGTGGTTTGTGTTTCCAAACATGTCAGAGAACAAACAAAAACTTCAAGGTGACCAGAAAGAAGAGGATGTTTTTACTACTTCCTTTCCAATTGGGTCAATTACTGGTCTGAAACCAAATTTTGTGTAGGAGATTTCTTCACAGCCAAAAGAATAGATGTTTCATGTTCCATTTTGGCTCCAAATGTATACTGGCGGCGGAAAAAGATTACCCATACATGTTAAAAATTTCCATTCTTGAGATTTTAGCAAAAACTCCATGCTGTAGAAATAAAAAATCCTCTTTCATCACTAATGTCAAAATCTGACATCTCTAGAAAGCTCCGCTGCAATTTGGCGCTTTAATTTCTACCAAATGCACAAGAGTAAAAAGAAAGAAAAAAAAGTTTCTGAAGCAACAGTTAGATGGGAAAAACACATGTATGAGTAATCTTTTTCCGCCACCACTATACACATCATTCACAAAATTTGGCTTCTCCGAACCGGAAAATTGACAAAATCACACACAAAAAAAAGATGTGAAGAAGGACACCTATCATTGGCCCATCCTTCACTCGTAATTTTATTGGAAATTAGCATCAAATTCTCACACACCCAGGAGAAATGCTTCCAAAGTCTGTCCTTTCTTCCCAGCTCAAAAAAGAAACATAAATTTCGTATCCACGGAAAAGAATTGAAGACAGCAAGGAAGCCAGGCAGTCATTCATCACAGTTACATATCACAAACGAAGGAATCAGGGTACCCACCGATTTGTGGAAATGAAATTCCCTGACTTTTCCAAGTTTGCCGGTAAAATTCTCTGACCTTTATTTACTTCACAGATAAAAATTGTGCCGAAAATCCACGTACACAAAGAAATAGTAGAATAGGGTCCCTTGCCGAATACTGTGAACATTATCATTGTTTTGGATGAGATCGTCTGATAAAAATGATGCCGGAGACAGTCTCAAGTCACTTTCTAATCTTTTTGAGTTCTTGTTCGATGACAACATGCAAGCCACAGCTGCTAATGTTGACAAAAACTGGATCACCAGCCTGTGATTCAACAAGTCATCACAGGCCAAATCACACCACGCAGTCAAAAAGACCCACACCTACAAAAATTCACAGACGCCTGACCTACCCAAATCAAACTAATCAATCAACAAATCAAACTAATCTTTTTCGCAAATCAAACTAACCTGACCTGTTTGGTAAGATTAGGGGGGTTAGGTCAGTTAGATTACACTATCCGTGCATCCTTGTGACCATGAGCTGCACTTAGGTGTGCATATATCTTTCTGGCTGTGTCTTTTTTGGCGGTGTGTGGGTGTGCGCAGGTCTTTTATTCCCTGCGCGTGAGCAGGTGTCCGTGGGTATGTCAATGTTTTTTCGCAAACCCTTAAAAATCATGTCGGGAAAGTCAAATTGCATGATCGCAGGGAATGATTTTCAGAAAAAAGCTGGGCTCTTGGCCATGCAATTATGTCCCCCTTTGGCACCAGCATGGGGCACAGGGTGTGCCTTATCTGTCGGGTAGTAAATATAAAATACCGAAACTGAGACTGAAGTGCTTGCACCACTGTAGTGACTTGAGAACCAAGAGGGAGAGAACGCACGAACAAAGTGCCTAAGTTTGTCATCACAGGCAAGAATATCAGAGACAAGTGCGCACACTTCAGGCAAGAAATTGATGTTTCCTGGAAAAGATTCCCTATATTTGAGATTCTTTCGTTTTCCTGAAAATTCCCTGACTTTTCCCATTTTTTGGAAATTCCCTAACTTTTCCACGTTTTCCAGAAAAGTGGGCACCCTGAATATCTCACGATAGATTTGCACGTCAGCATCAAACAAGAAAGAAAATCTAAAGCAAAACAGAGCTACAAACACACTATTTTCAAACAGAAACCAAAAGATGTCCCACAAATCAAATCAAAACAACAACAATTGGAAGAACAACATTTAGATGCGACATATATAACTCTGCAGTCAAGGGAGTGGGGGCAGAAGGATTACAATTTCAAAGGAGAAGAAACAAACAGTTCAGAGAAACAAGGTTGCATCGCAACTGATCGGGCTGACAAATTATTTCTTTGCAAATGGTGGTAACTAGAGCACATTGAAAATGGCGATAAGGGGATTGGCACCGCCAAAACGAAATCAGCCATTTCAACCATCTCTTGTGATTTATTTGTCATTTCAGTCAATTAAAAGGCAATTCCAACAATTGTGAATGAGCAATTATTCACGAAATATGAAAATTTCCATGAAATTCATTGATTTCCACGAAATATCTCCCTTTTTCAGCTTTGCATGCGAAAATGCCACGCATTTCCTTTTTTTAATTAAGTGGAAAGCATAGTGCACAAAAACATTTCAAAGACTGAGCTTTCTTTTGCTCTTTTCTCAGTCTTTTATTCGGTGTATTTGTATCATTTTTCTGATGTATTGTTCCTGTGAAATCCAAAGTAAAAATCCATTGTAAAATTACTCAAAAATGCATTTCTGACAGGTTCTTGCATTTTTATTTCCTTCCACCGCCAAACAACGAAATTTTTAGACTTTTGTGCGAAATTTTCCAAAAATTATCACCATTTTCAGCGTGCTCTGGTACAAGTACACATTATTTTGCTTGTGATTCCCAAATTGCAATTTTGAACAAAAAAAAAAATGATAATAAACTGACCTCAAAATAGTGACACAAAAATGAAGAGGGGGGAAATATATCTCTAAAGCAAACACAGACAAAAATATCAATGAAAAAGAACCAAAGATCGGGTCAAACACTGAAACTGAATGCATGACCTCAATAAGAGGGCTGCTTGAAAATCAGACCTTGCACAAAAAAAAACTGAACAAAATCAGCAAACCTTGGTCCAAATATCGCCTTCCTGAAGCGATTCTTAGCCTTCATAGACAGAATAATCTCGGCATTACATTGTCATGAAATATTGGAATATTCATGGGCTTTGACCGCAGAGATAAAATCATGATGGCAAAAACATCACGGCATGACCTCCATGAAATGAAAAGCCTATGCTTTCTTTTCTCATCTTCGATTCAGAGAAATAAAAAGTATGGCCCGGAAGAACGGAAGAAGTGTGAAACGAAACGACAGTAGAGCATTCCTCGAGCACAAATAGCCAGAAATACAGCATTTCTCAAATGCAAATAACCAGATATCGTTAATGAAGACTGATAGAAACACCCCCCGTGAAATGGCAAATTGAATGTTGCAATCAGATGAGTCCGGGGATGTTCAAATGAGAATATTGAATCTCTGTGCAAGAAAACTGTTAGCATAGAGATCTTGGGGAAATATACAGCAAAGCAATCACACCGACAAATGTTTTTGATTCTAACATAACAGACACAAATTAAAGCAAGCGAAAGCTACTCAAGGCCAAAAGATCAAGACTGAGGCTAAACAACAAAGAAAAAGGATAATTTTACAAACACAAATTGGGATGGGAGGTATTCGTACACCCAAGGACAAAATAACATGAACACGATTGTCGAACACAACTGGAAGGAGGTAAATAAAAGCACAGCATTGTGACCTCGTTAATTTTGCAAATTCAAAAACGTTGCAATGTTTGACATTTGGCATCGGAAACAAACAAAAACAAAATGATGAGAAAAGAAGACGGGGATCATTCATTTCTAATCACTACAGAGATCACAAATAATGATGATATTTACGGTAAGAAAGCATGGACAATTTATCGGAAATATTCGACGATGAGCTGGACTTCCAACTTTTCATTCTGGGCGTTTAATGAGACCACATCAGGGAAGACCAACAGGACAGTAATATCAGTACCTAGCTAATTTTTTCAACTAATTCGCCTTTATCCAGCGGTTTCCGGGTTGAGGTGCCCGTTGGGTTTACCCATACTGCTGAAAAATAAGACCTCAAGTGTTCCCACACTTCCTTCCATTTCAAACCTTCCACTTCAAACCAGCGGAGAGAAGAGTCCGAAACCTCTGAAATGCATCGGCTTTTGGCCCTTGACCCAAAAGCCGATGCATTTCCGGGAAAAATTGGTCAATTTTTTTTTTTTTGAAAATAAGCAACTTCAGCCTTTATTTTACAATCCTATAAGTTTTTTTTTAATTCCAACCAGAAGTATCAGAATCACACATCGGATTTCAATATTTTTGCAATTTCACTCAGTCAGAGTAACTTAAAATACATGAGTCCGACTAGCGAGGAATGTCACCTAAAGCTGGCCAGAACTTCTGCATCATAATCTGGCTCCAGAAGGAGCGTATGGGAACATGCAAGTCAGAGGGCCTCTAAAATTTCCTTTCGAACGACACCACCCCAACCCCAATCGGTCAATTTGTTCTCAGTCAGCATCAATTCAAAGTTGTGCAACATGAGGAAAAGATCCACCAACATTGAAGGCCAATAAGTCAAAAACACAAGGATAAGACATAATAGAGCTAGTTTTCGTTAGCCTATTCTTATAAGTTACAAACGAAAACTGGTTCTATTATGTCTTTTCCTTGTGATTTTGAGGTTTGTGGTACTGGTGCACGTGCTTAAAAACTCAAAAACAAATTCCATGCAAACAACATTGTCATCTCTCCTTCTGTCTGTGTTTTCAATCCAAATTTGGATATGGGTTATTGTTTTGTGGTCTGTTGGCTCTGAGATAACCACATCCCCACAGGTGTCCGAAACAGCAGCCACAGGTGTCCCAGCAACAACCCACACCAAAATAATAATGGCTGGACGTGAATGAAAAATGCACACTTCGGAGAAAATGGGCTTGGCAGGGAACGGAAAAATTGAATGCTGCAAGCAAATGAAGCTGCCGGGTGACGAAAATCACTGAATGAACATCGCTTGGCGATTTTTGTTATTTGCCACAATACAAAGCAAGAATTTCTGGGTGTTTCAGAATGTTTGCTCTCCGCTGACGTTATTTGCCAGTTGGCACCACCAAAGAAGCCCATCAGATTCTGGGCCGAGGACAAAATCTGGCAAGCGTTTCTTGGTGGCAGAAGATTAACTTGTGTTGGTTGCCAAAAAAAACTAGAAATAGCAGTAGAAAATAACAAAAACATAAGACGGCATTTAACAGGGACTTCCTTCTAAATCTTCCAGGTATTCCCAAATGGCACGAACGTTTTCATCGACCAAACTTAGCCACAATCCAACAAAAACATCATGAAGAAAAAAACGTTGTCTGGCAGGTATTTTTAACCTTTTTGTTTTTACCTGACATGGCGTTATTGCATAGCATCACTCTCGCATGTTGGGTTTGGTCAGCGGCGGAGAGTTACTGGGGCTGCTGGTTGCTGGATCCGCACGTTGTGGAGTGTTATTCGATCGACTGATGCCAAGCAGTTGGTTTCCATCTTGTGATTGCTGCGGTGGGAGAATTTCGAGATCTGCAATCGGCGACCCCAGCGGCATTCTGCTTCGGGTTGGACTCAGCGTCCGTGAGTGGTGCTATGCCTTTCTGTCTTGAATGTTTGTGTGTCATTTCATTGTGTATCATGTTTCATTTTTGTTTGTGTGTGATTGTTGCAGCGCCCATGCATTGTTGCTGCTTTTGAATTATAATAAATAATAATAATAAAAGGTAAAACAAATCAACAGAAACATTTGGAATTTCTTACTTCGGAGGCATAGTTTGCAGTTACGTCATTTTACATTAACCAAAGCCAAACCTGACACAGCAAACTACCCTCATCACCCAGTGCTTGTTGTCAACCTGCTGATTGGTATCAGCCTATAACGCTTTGGTAGCCGAAATACTTGCCTTTTGTAACAAAGTAACAAAAAACTGGAAAATGTTTTTTCCTCAACAGTGAAGTTTTGGCTGATGGAGTCAGCCAAAATTAAAGTCATCCAAGAACCTTTGGATCAAATATTATTTGTAAACACGATCAAGACTGATGATGTAAGGACCATATGACATATCTCCATTTGTTGACTTCAGCATGACGGTCCCGCTGTATCGAACACTTCAGAACAATTTAACCATGCTGTGATGTAAAATTTTACGAGCACCATCCAAAAGCTTTTTCAATGGACATCTGTATTTCTAAACGTGATCTTTTTCAAGATGAATTGTTTCAGTCAGGAAGAATGAGGGATTCTGGCAGAAAAATCCCATTTTCACTGCTATGAAAATGCAAAATTCAAAAATCCAATGTAGCCAATCGTACAAAAAACTTTGTGGCACATCATCCGAATTCTGAAGTATCACAGAAATGCAGCGTTTCTTTCCAACATTTAAACCTATCACTTTTGCCAGATGATGTGCTTGTAGACGAGCACGTCTGACATTTCGGAGGCATCTCGCGTCCCGTTCCGCTGAAGCCAGCTTTCCGTTTCGGTGGTGAGAAGCCGCGGAAAAGTCAAGCGTGCTCCACTTCAAGTGCATTGGTGAGGGTCATAATTTCACTTCTTGACGTTTCCATGCCACCTATGGCGTCTGTCATCAACCTAGCTTCCTTGTGGTGGACCCTGGAAAATTCAAACCGAGCCAAAATCAAATTCAAAAAAGGCACAAGAAAACCAGGGCAAATCAAGAAAAGAGCAAATGTGAAAGGAAGCGAAATTCAAAATGTGCACAGCAAGAAAAAAAGATTTTTTCTTTTCACCAGCCTGTTTTCCACAAATTATGAAAAAGACTGCCCACTAACGAACGACGCAATTTCACCGAAAGAAAAAAAAACTTGATGGGAAAATCAAACAGTGTCACACAGACCTTCCCTTGCCACAAAAAAAGAAAACAAAATAGACCTTGCAAAGGAGTGTTGACATTACCAATTGGAGAAACAAGCTCCAAACAAACAACTGCTTGATGCAAATGATGTAGTGCTTCCCACTGGGAAAGCCTGCAAACAAACAAAAGATCTAAACGGAGAGGAAAAAAGGAACACAAAAATCAATAAATTCTTATGATTGATACGATTATTCTTCCAAATAAAAATTTAAATAAGAAAAAAAAAACAAAAAGGAAATGACATCAAATTGTCGAACAGGTAAATGCCTTCAAAATGACTCCTGGTCGGTGTGGTATTAAAACGAACGAAAAGAACGAAACAAAAAAAAATGTCCGCAATAACTCGTGCTCGAGGAAGAGCCTACATACAGGGTGCTTCAAGCATCTCCGTCTCCACTAAGGGCATGCTCCGTGATGCTAAAACACAGCGATTCGAGCCGTGCGTTTATAGCGTCTCGGTCGGCCGAACTCAAATCAGGAACTTTTGGCTGCGGTTGGGATGGCTTCATCCCGAGCAGAGTTGACAGGCTTGGAGCACTGCACGTCGGTCCGACCGGACAGTGCGTTATCCTCGGTGGCGGATTGCCCTCGCTGCCAATAGCACGGTGTTGGAAGCCGGCAGACGTTGAAGACGATAGGAACCCCGTTGAAACCACTTCAGACAGACTAGAGCCAAGATAAGAAGGTACCTGGGATTCGACCATTTTCGACGGGATCTGTGGGGGAAATGGTAAATCGAAGAAAAGGTCAAGCATTTTTATTTTAGGAACGATGAAATGCAAAAATTTAAAGCAGCATTACCAACATAGTGTTTTTGAATATCCAACATCTTTGCAAAGTGTGGGAAGTGCTCAGTAAGCGAATAACCGTGGACAAAGGCATTCGGCCGTATTCCCAACAATTGCAACTCACCCTGAGAGGTTCAACTCAATAGCCAATTCAAAGGATGGATGCACTTTCACAACAATGGAAAAGGAATAAGCATTGTGCACAGAAATTAAATTTTCGCAACACAAATCTATCCACTGAATTGGATTTCAGTTATTGAACTTGAGAGAGAGTTGCAAAATTGGGTAATATAGCCAATTGTGTAACCATGAAAGAGGCGGTTTTTTAATTTTAAGATCATTGTGGTAGGAAAATAAGCCCCACTTCTTGCACAAAAGCCAAGAAAAAATCAACTTATCGAACACACCAGCTGCAGCCATCGGTTTTTGGGCCACTCGACTTCAGATCAGTTGAAAAATAACAGTGCGAAAACAGTGCGAAAACCAGTGTTCCAAACTGAGTCATTCAAGCATTTTCAAACCGATTACACCTCATGTATGATGCATTGCATTGCAAAAACAACACTCCCATCAAAAAGGTAAATGTTTTTGGTCACCCACCAAAAAAAAAAAATAAATAAATAAAAAGCCAGTAAAATGGCAAAAAGGGAAGTTAATGAAACAGTTCATTCTACAGCCACCAGAGACTTTTGCCACGGGTACTTTAAAGTTTTGCAGCAATCAATGCCACACCTAATTGAGCCCTCTGCGAATGAGGGGGCAGAATGCCACAGAGTCCTGGGTATGGGGCTACATCTCACTAGAGTTCTGAGGGCACAGCCACTGTTGGGGGCCCATAGAAGGTTGAGAAATTTTGGGTGAATTTTGGCAAATTTTGGGTACAAAATTACAAGTTTTCTGTAAAAAAATTGACAAAAAGGATATTTTACTCTCCCCTGTGCCCGCCACTGAAGGGGCATCTTCACATCAGCTTTCCATAGCAAACAAACTGTACAGTATTGCAGAAATCGAGGTGAATTCAGTCACTCACTACCGCAAATACCAACCTCGTGGATAGATTCCTGCAGAGTTGATCTGCTTGGTCCACCCAGTCCGATTCCAGCAGGGCCAGGCATCGACATGTTTGCAGTGGGCGGGACTTGATGGCCAGAGACAGGAGGCGGAGGAACAGACAGAGAAAATGATGCAGCAGCACCAGCACCAGCTGTAGATGCAGCAGTCGGGTTGAGTGAGAAGTCAAGGCCACAATTTGGCGGCAGACCGAGGAACGAACAGACGGTGGCCTCCTTGCGCTGCATGATCGGCACCATAGTGAAACTTGAAGGCACTGTCACTGGAAGGAAAGCGGGAAAGAATTAGCAGACGTGAGTTGTTTGGAGTTGAGAATGCCATGTTGAGCTGATTGCCATACGGCCGGTGGCTCGGCTTGAACCTTGTTGCACAACTTGGTCTTGCAAGGAAAACAATGCCCCACGAAAGCAGCCCAACTCTGCTGTGCATTCAATGAAAACGACTCGGATCAGTTTAACGGAAAATGCCAACCCGTAGGAATTCCCGAAGAGAGCATGCTCTGCAGAGCAGAGACGTGTATCTTGTGAATGCTGTGTTCAGAGTTTAGACTCGATGCCAACAGCCAACTTTGTCCAAGGTGTGATAACGCAGCACACTTGTGTTTAATGTGTTCAAACCAGCAAAACAATGACAAGCTACCATTTGGTGATTTTTTGTTTGATGACACATCAGGCTCAATTTTGACACACTTTAGGAAGGTCATTGCCCATTGGTGTACACTCAGTGCCAAATTTCGAGTGCACTGGCACAACCGGTTTGGCAATGGCTGCCATTTTCGTGCCAAAAAATAAGCACATGTTGACACCCGAGTCTAGTGATTACAAAACACCAAAATGTGGCCACATTTAACTTATGGGGCCAAATAAACAAGCTAAATCTTCCGATATCGGGAACTTATGGGGCGAAATAAACAAGCTAAATCATCCGATATCGGGAAATTGTGCGGAGAACATGCTTTTGCAATCATTACATCACTTGAAAGAAGTTTCAAAAATTTCTTCGATTCAATGGGTCCCAAATTTCCAATGGTCAATGTTTCCGGGGTTCTGATAAAAACCTCACGATTACCCTGCTGAAAAGGAGTTTGAGATGATAAAGTAATAAAAGTAACATTTCCCAACTCTACTTTCCCTCGCCGGACCACCATCAAAGTGGATTTGATCGGTGATTGAACTTCAACCTCACTCAATTTTGCGACGTCTTGGGTGACCACTGAATTTATGACGCAACACATGTCTTTCAATCGCCAAGACCAGATTGTCGTTATCGAGTAATCATGAAAGCAATCAAGATTGACTTCTTAGGAAACAGTGGCATCTTTCAGGTAGTGTTTTTTTTTAAGCTGGGAAACATAATGTCTGGTGGTCGATGAGGTGTGAAATCTGTTAAAATGCACAATAAGTGTTTTCACTTATCAACACTAACACTGTGTTTGTTTTTCCGAGTGCACTGGCACGCCAGCAAACTGCACGTTCGAGGACTTGTTCCACGTCGAGAATCCTCTCGACATGATTGGAGTCGGTGAACTCTCCCGGCGTGGAATGAACGTCGGCTCCCCAGAACTGTTACTCCACCTGTGGGAAAATGAAATTTGTCCTTTACAATGCGACTATTGGGGAGCCATGTCTGGGCAATGGTGGGTCGGATCACGTTTTTGGCAGTGGATAAATTTGATTCCCGTGGGCATGAAGAAGATATTCCTATGCACTTTTCGATCGGTGTATTTCTGGAACACCCGTTACGGTTCAGGCCCAAAACGTTTCGTTTGGTTTCTTTCATGTGGCGAATAAAATGGTTTAGCAGCTCTATCTACCGTTGTCCTTGAATCCCTTTTCAGCATGAGAGTGTGGCCCAGAAAGGAGACAAAATACAGTATCGAATCAGAATTTTTAAGCAATTAAATTGCAGTAAAGAGTGTTGCCCTTGAACCTCACTGTATGCCCTTGAACCTCACTGTAAAACATGAGATTGAAGGGCAACCAATCGACAATAAGGGGGAGGGAACCTTCAATGCAAATTCCTTCTCTCTCTCAACCGATTTGTCACAATCCTGCAGATATTAAGTGGTCACTTTTTACATGGAAATGGAAATTTCAAACCGAAGTTTCTCGCAAAAACTAAGCAGACTGCATCAACATTGTATAGATCTGACCAAAAATGCAACACACACCTGCGAAAAGGTCTGTGGTGCTCAATTCCACCGCTGTGCCGTTTTGATGGCATCGGTCTCCAGATCTGCCGGACCTGCTGCCTCCAGGACGCCAGACGCTTCTTCTGCTGTGGCAGAAATGCCTCATGCTGAATGCAACGCTCAATCAATGACAAGTAAAGGCCAATGCAGTCTTCCTCCAGTTGACTAGCAACAAGCAGCTGGGTACAGACTGCAAAAAAAACAAGAAAAAAATCATAGCAAAAACAAAAATGAAACTTCTATGATTCAGGCAAAGTATCGCCACTGTGGTGCGATACATTTTTGGGCATGTTTGGACATACAAGGACTCCAACAGAGACAATTGGTGCTGATGTAAGTCCCCATACTCATTGAGAGAATGAATGTTCGCCCCCCAAAATTCCGGAATTCTGCATTTTTATTACCCATCTTTTCCAACAGCAAATAATGGCCTATGCCATGCAACAAAATTGTTGTTGTTGTTGTTGGCCAGTGCCCCTCAACGCTGCTTCGCAGCCAGTTTGGGCCTGCTCTGCCCGAGGAAGGGTGGCAAAGAAGAGGACAGTCAGAGAGAAAAGGTGATCCCACATGCTCCACCGCCGCTAGTCAGGCTAACGGTAGGCCTATGCCATGCAACAAAATTGTGACAAAAATTCGCAATAATTCCGTAGTGAGCTTTTTTATTGCACTGCTGCACTTTGCGAAACGTCAATAATGCAGACAAAAACCCACATGTACTGCAAAACACCCAGAGAACTGTAGAATATTTCCCGAGAACCAGCTCCGCTAAAACTGTCATAACTTTCTCAATTGATGTCCGATTTTGAAACAAATTGGAATGATAAAAAAAAAATTTTTAATTCGTGTCAAAAAGTGCTTTCTTCAAAAGTTTTGTTTCCAAATGGACTTTTGGAAGGTCACAAAATTGCATGTTGTGGTTGTCTTGGATCGAGACAAAAAAACAAGAGTTGTTGCTCCATTTAGTTTTCCAACATAGAAAAGGCAAAAAAAATATTAGTTCCACATGGTGTGTGTTGATGATGTCATGATGTAACAATTTCCAGATGGTGAGTAGTTTGGAAATGAATGGAGTTGTAAGTGTCTTTGGTTGAAATAAAAAAAATTCCAATTGCCCGAAAAATGTCAAAATTTCCCTGACTCTCCTGAATGGCAAAATTTCCCAACAATTCCAGGGTTTTCAGGCCTGCAGAGACCCAGAATTCCCCATAAGTATGTCAAAACCTGTTTGTTTGGAGAAAAGAAAGACGTGATCAAAGAAAACTACAACAGAAACCAAAACTGTAACATGCACACACACACACACACACACGCTGCAGATTGGACTGACCTTTACCCATGACCCTGGTGAACTGCCCCGGTATGTCACCTTCAGGAATGGAGAATGCCCCATCACCATCAAGGCAATCTTGAAAATCAAGCTCACTCCCATGAGAAGCACACTGGCCCTGCGATGCATATCCACTGTCTCGCCTCTCCTTTGCCGTGACAGCCTCACTCTTCATAGGATATGGGCATGTACTGTCCACTTTAATAGACAGCTCATTCTTGACGTGCTCGCCGCCAGAACCAGCCAGTTTCCTGCTGGCCTCGGTGAGAACGCCGTCCATTGTCGATGTCGAACCAATGCTTCCCTGACGGTTAATGGATGGCCTGATTGGAGTGTACGCAATTGTCTTCAGTTCTGAGAGGATCGTCAACAGGCTGCGACCGTCTTGAATATCCTAGACAAAAACAAACATGAACGAAAAATCACAAACTGCAAACACTGGGGTGGAAACTTAAAGTTGAGCATGTCGTAAAGGCACCCTTAACCCTTACTTGACCATGCTCTTTTTGCACCGTGCAGCACCATGGGGTGGTCCATTGGACCACCCCCACTTCTACGCAAATAAGCATGTCATGGGGTCAGTTTATATTCTATTTGATCAATTTTGAGGTGAAACCCAAATTTTGGTTGAGATAGCACCAATTCTTCCCATATTATTTGGATGCGATGGGTCAAAAAATGTGTTTTTGCCTTGTTTTTCCCATCTCAAATTCGTGACCTCAAATTTTTAAATCGGATAGATATTTCATCAGTGTGATCATATCAAACTTTTAACTTTGATGTGAGATTTGATTTAATGTAGGAACAATGATGTCTGGGCTGTCTGAATTTTTTAAAATCGCTCTGAACTGGTGAATGGTTGGCACTTTATATGAATAAAAATACTGATTTTTTACAAAACATCACAAAATGCTGGTTCTTGTTCCAAATTCCAAAATATTAACCACACTCTTCAAAACAGTGCCAATGAACAACATGGCATTTCCCAAAGCTGCATTTTCAGTTTTGACCTTGAGAAAGAAAAAACAATAATCACAAACTTGCAAAAAAACCATGGGGTGGTCCATCGGACCACCCTGATTTTCAAAAATACCATGAGGTGACTCATGGTATTTTTGAAAATCAGGGTGGTCCAATTGAGAGGTCCAATGGACCACACACTCAGAAAATGCATCCATGAGATCTTATTTGGCTAACCAGTCCAAAATAAATTGTCTCCAGGCATGGATTGAATATCAAATCAAAGAAATAACTACAAACACAGACAATCTGAATCAGAATAATGATCATTGGCACCGAATTAAAACGAATGAGAACGTATCAATATTAGGTCATGTTCCCTGAATGGCACTCTGGCAAATGATCTGAATACATAAAAAATGTCACTGGTGAAGGTGAATGTTCTGAATAAATAGCTGGAAGTCCGTGTAATGGTTCATCTGTAAGTGGTCCAATGAACCACCTCATGGTTTTGATTTTTTTTCTTCTTCAAACCATGAGGTGGTCCAATGGACCACACCAACAAACTTCAAGAAAAGTTAATAGAATTTGCAACAGTTTGCAAAACAACATTCATGGTTAAGAGATCTCTCATTTGAAGCACGCAATTCACCTATTCCAAACAGGTAGCGTGGTGGTCCAATGGACCACCCCATGGTTTGAAAAAAAAAAAATCAAAACCATGAGGTTGTCCATTGGACCACTTTGCCAATAACTCAAAAATCCCCTGGTCAATTTTTGGACCTTTCAAGCCTGAACCCCCTCCCCCTACCTGAGGCATACATGGAAGGTCTGGACTGCCATAATCATGTGAAAAAATATGGCTATTTTTCGACTCTGGTGGTCCATCGGACCACCCCATGGTCAAGTAAGGGTTAAGCCACGTCAGAATGGACAGATTTTTGTCGGCAGACTTTTTCAGATCGTCTGTCCAAAACAGATTGTCACTCGAAACAATGAGCAATGACAAATGCTCCAATGTTCTCCTTTGCACAACTTTGGGAGTGACCTCTTATGGAGACGATCCGAAAAAGTCTGCTGACAAAAATCCGTCCAATCCGACACGGCTTTACAGGATAGTTTCGACGATTTCGTCTCTACATCAGCGAGTTACATCAACGTTACGGGCGCATTGCCAGTGGTGCAACCAGAGGAGTGGACAAGGGAGACATATTCCCCCCCTCCTCCGAAATCCAAAAAAGCAAAGACAGTCATTAAGGTGGGGGGTAAACCATACGCGTCGAACTTTTTTGTTTCTCGACGGATTTTTTTTTGAAATTTTGCAGGTGAAAAGAACATAAAAAAATGATGAAGATTGATATATTTACATTTTAATTTGTGTGCCTTACACCAGAGTTAGGTACAGACAAACATAGGCGCGAAAAAGGCCATCGGTAAAAATACATCTCCTCCTAAACTGTCTGGCAGAATGAAGCCATATTTCACCCTGTGGACTAAAAATATCTTGTCTACAACATAATAGAGCCACTTTTGCCAATTTGCATCTGGATTTTAATTTATTGCAGAATAAGCGTGACCATACCGCTAAGCGCCAAATATTTAGCCGATTTTCTGCGGTCGCATGCTAATAAAACCAAAAATAGAGCTTAAAACTAAAAAAGGGCTTTATTTTCGGTTTCCTCAAGAAAAATTGGTCCAGTACACCAAATTTGAACATTTTGGATGAAAAATTGTGGGAGGAGATGCATTTTGAATGCTTTCGCTTTTTGAAAAAAGAGAAATGCGAGAAAACCGCAAATGTTTGTGTCGAGAATGCAAGAAAACCAATGCAACGAGTTTCGGATAATCGGTTCTATCTTGAAAACTATTTGAGTTACAGAAAATCTGAAGAGACTTTTGGAAATGGCAAAGTCTGGGCTATAACATGAACATAAAAAGAAAAACATCCTTTTTCCATGTTTTTGAAAAAAACCATGGTTTACCACCCCCTCCCCTTAAGCTACTTTTTGCATTTTTTTCACTTTTGGCCTGAGCTGACTGACGCCTAGTGAAAAGTGATGTCACAGTATTGTCAAATCGTGGATCAGAACAAGAACTGAATGGATCGGCATGCTTGTCCACTCCTCAAATGTTTTGTTATGACGGAATAATGTTCACAAAATATGTGCTCATTTCCATCCGACTGTTGCATCTGAAACATTTTTCCTCCTTTTTACTCTTGTGCAGGCGGTAGACATTAAAGCACCACATTGCAGCAAAGCCATTAGTGGCGGATTTTGACCTCGGTTTTCAAAGAGGATTTTCAAGATCTGCAGCAATGGAGTTTTTGCAAAAATCTGAACAGCAGCAATTTTTACAAACAAGTAAGAAGTAATTCTGACGCCACTATTGACGTAAAACAGAAAAATCTGCCACTGTTTGGTTTTGAAAAGATCGGTTCCCGTATTTTGACTGATTTTCCCCACAAGAAACTTCAATTTATTATTCACCAAAATGAACACCGGAATCCAATCAGCCATCATCTGCGAGAAACATATTCCCGATGACTGGGGATGACCAGAAATGCTAAGCATGACACAGCCTGTAACTTGCTTTAAAACATGCAAGGTCCATCAATCCAATAAACAGCAAATGAATACAATGAGCCAAAATGAAATAAACTCAGCAGATAGCAGGAATAGGTAAGGGGCACCTTTTCTAGTTGCCTGAGAACATTCTGTCTCTCTTTTAGCTTGGCAATGCTGTTGACAATCTTGTTCCTGGCTCCCTTCGTAACTTCAACCTGCTCCAACTTGTCTTCTGTAAGCTCCATCATCTCATCATAAGTTAGCTTGGAAAACAGGTACAGATACTTGTGTAAGCGGAGCTGCTTCAACCAGATTGGCACATCTGCAAAGACGAAGACAAAAATACGACTTTTACGACAGAAGGCAGGTTACGTCCAGATTTAGAATGGTTGCGACTAGTTTTAAAATCTGCTCAAACGCAGGGTCAAAAAAGTGTGATCTTGCCCGTAACAAACACAGCAACTTGGAAAGAGAAGTGTCGGCCTTCCATAACAAGAGAGCGACTCGGGGACAGGACAAGGATGGGCCATTGCTCTCAGAGTAAGAGAGAAAACTGAAAAGAACCGCTAACCTGCATTTTATCTTTCTTTGCGGGAGATTGGCCAGAAATTACTGGCTGTAAAGATATGATTTTAATTCAGAAAGTGCCAAAAGTCAAAGTTTTACTCCATGCCGAATATGTTACGAGTGTTGCCTCCTGACAAATGAAACTCTCGTTGGAAATTCCAACAGCCATTCGATGCCTGCCAATCAATCCCAATTCGCATGACATTTTATGGAAGATGGGATCATACGAGTGTGCTCTTTCGAAACTAGCTCTCCCAGTTTCCATAAGGGCACACAATAAGTGGCCTCTGCTTTTAAAACTTAGATCAGCCGAAACAAATTGCTCTGCCAAGAAAAATTGGTTGAATCTGGCATCATACAGTAGGTACCTTATGAATCTGGCATCATCCAGTACCTTATGAATGCCCGGTTTCATTCAGCACCTGGTCATGGACTTTCTGATGACACTCTTTCCTGAAATTTCTGACCACAACAAACTTCCTCAAAGCATCCCCCCATAGGAGCCAGACAAAAGCAGTTTTTAAGCTCTAAGAAGAGATGTAACAGTCATTTTGAGAAAGCCTTGCTAGGGATGTGGACTACCAAACAAAAATGGTCCCCACGGCAAATTATGGGCACAATTTTTGCTCCAAATTCTACCCCTAATCCCTGCAGGCAGCATAAACATCCGTTTGAAATCCAATTTTAAGAATTCCAGTCCTACCCCTCATCCCACTGCCCTTAACAGCAAGGCTACAGACAGAGTCGTCGATATTGCTAATTTTAGCAATTCCGACAGATGCACAAACATCTTACCCTTCATCCCACTGCCCTCAATAGCAAAGCTACAGACAGAGTCGTCGATATTGTGAAGTTCGGAACCACTTCCAGATGATGCGACCGAGCTCGGTGACAATGGAGCATAATCCGACGACAAAGAATAGCTTCTCTGTTTGAAACGGCCAGACAGTTCATCCTGCAATAGAGGTAACGTATTTCGGTTAGTTTCAAAGTCCTGTCTATATGTGGGGCGACTGAGTTCGCAGATGTAATTTGCCATTTATTGGTGGCGAATTATTGGTAGACAACAAGAATGCGGCAGTGAGGGGAGGCAGGCCAGGCTTGGCTAGATTCAATTTTAGAAACAATGAAAGAACTGCAAATCCTGTCTGCAAACTTAGCCTACTGGCTATTCCACATGTTGACAGGCCTTTGGAACTACAGTCTAAATTTCCATGCTGGGAAATGAAATGCGAGTGAAAATTGGTGCAAACTTGGTGAACATGAATCTTACACAGTCAAATTGGTGAGGAAAAAGAGCTCCTGCATTCTGATGTTGAAAACTACCACTTCGGCCTTATCGCCTCAACAAAGGACATTTCCCCGTTATTTTTCCAAGAGGTGTTTACTGACACAAGAAGGCAATTATTTTCATGGAGAAACCCAGACTTTTCCTTTGCTCTACATGTCCAAAAATGGGGTAAAATGGTGACAGACATGCGAGGAATAATGGGTAGCTCAGTCGAAGCAGAAGTGCGTGTCAAGATGCCAGTGAGATGTATCTTCCAAATATGAAATTTTACCTCACATCAGACTAGGATTCAGGCCTTTGCGTACCTGTGAATTCCATGGTTTGGCAGACTGAGATGAAACAGGAGGAGTTAAACTGTTACTTCTTCTGATTCGATAATGACAACCCTCGGAGAAACTGCCAGAGCCTGAAATAAGATAATGAGAATCGGCAGCCAAACTAACAAACCATTAATCGAACCAAAAAAAAAAATATATTGAAGATAAAAATGAATGGCTCCTTTCTGAAGGCATGCAAAGGTCCCATTATGGCATGGCTTGGTCTGCTGCAGACAGTTGGTAGCCTATTTCTTTGAATTCAAAGATAACACCTGTTTATGACTTCCCTCTGCAATGGATTCTGCCTGACATTTATTGGGTTTCCCGGGTGCAGGGCTGCAAAAAGTCGGGAGCTCGGGAGCATTGCTCCCGGGATGGTTGTGGGCCGACCGGGATCGAAATGGGCTGGGGAGCAAAAAAAGCTCTCCGATTTTCGTCCGGCATCAGGGTTCATGCCGGGATCGAAAAAAAAATATGGGATTTTCAACCCAAAAAAATCGGATTTTCAATACCAAAAAATAGGATTTTATGTCAGTACCAGGGCTGCAAGAAGTCGTTTGGAGACCTCGAGCACAGATTTTCAAGCCCGGTCATATTTTGGCAAATTTCTTCTTTTTTTGCTCTGCGGCCCATTTCGGTCGGCTCAGCCGTCCCGCGAGCATTGCTCGCGCGCTTGCGACTTTTTGCAACCTGTGTCATAAGAATCTGAATTTAACAAGAATCTGACTATGATCAAGGCAACTGTCACAAGAATCTGAATATCATCAAAACATCAATTCCGTAAAGTTTATCATTTTCAAGTCGGTCATTTCACATCGGAATCATTTGATTTGAACCATTAAAAATTGAATCTCAAATCGAATCCGATTCTCCTCCAATTTTGACCGAATCCAGAATCCCTTCGACTCTAATCCAAAAACAAAAAATTAAATAAGCACAGTTCATGTCAGTCAGAGGCTTTAAACATTCATCATTGGCTGAAAAATAATATTATTTCTCCAGGCAACATGGAAAAAATAGGGGAAAAACAGGACCGCCGGAAAAAAGCTTTTGTGAAAAATATAGGAAAAATAAGAAAAAATAGGTCCGCATGAAGCCTATGGAAAAAAAGGAGATTGGAGAGCGAAATAAACCTTTTGCATTTTTGACCAGGATCGAAACGGGCTGACGAGCAAAAAGAAAGCACTTTGACCAAAATTTGACCGGGCACCAAAATCCATGCTCCAGGGCTCCAAACGACTTTTTGCAGCCTTGCCCGGGTACTGGATGCACAGATACGAGAAGCTACTTCGGTAGTACCCTATAATGCCTGATCAGGTAACAATTGGCCTTCATAATATGTGAATAAAAAACAAGGCAACTGGCAAAACAAGTGGAATTCGGATGAATGTTCGGCAAAGCATCGACATGAAACCAGTGGCAGACTCATGTAGAGGGACATTCAAAATCCAATGCTCCAAAAAAGAAGGTCGAGTCAAAAACACTGTTGACTTGGAACCAACGAAATCCATTTCAGGCTCATGCAAAATTCCATGCTCCAAAAACGAAAAGGCCAACTTTGAGGTTGGATTTTCAAGTCAAGAACACTTTCAACTTGAAAACAACGAAAATCAGTGTTGAACCATGCAAAATTCCATCTTCCAAAAACGAAGGGCCAACATGAATGCTATCTTGATGTTTCAGATTCATCGAACGCGATGGAGGAAGAAGGAAAGAAGCAACTCACTCTGAATGCTGTACTCTGAGTTTCCAGAAGCACCAGGGAAGTAGACTCCTCCGGCCTGGAGAACACCAGGATTTAAACCTGATGATGTGGGGTCCCAGAAATCACAGCTGTTCCTGCGCTGTCCAAAGTTAGGCTCTTCATAGACGCTACTACCAATACGTAATTCCGGCCCAGGTGAGCTACCAAAACCGAGGAATTTATCATGCCCTGAAGCACTTTGCGCTGCACTTAAACATGGCTTATTAAAGATGTTCTCACGCTTGTTGAGCCAAACTGTAAGTGATCTGAAAACAAATAAATTGGGCTGCAGGTATCAGAAAATAGAGACCAGTAGGTAATGTGAAAACTTGCAATTTCTTGAGACACACTTAAAATGAAACTTGCCAATCTCAGTACAAAGGCACAAGCCCCCTGGGCCACGTTTACATGTAGCCTAAGTTTGGTGGATTTGCCTACAAAAAGGGCCATTTTTGGAAAATTGGTCATTTTACTGTCGAGTGGCCACATCGCAGTTTACCTAAACCTTGTTCCATTTGAAGATATGAACTGAGAATGCTTCACACTCTTCCATTTAAATGAACAGAAAAACTTTAATTTCTATGCCGAGAATGAAGTCTTCGACCGAGTTTTCATTGTTGAAAGAATAATTCTGAATTCACTCTGAGCACACTTGGGAGCATTCTTAGCTCATATCTTCAAGTGGAATGAGGAGTATCTATTTTTAAAAATCTGAAAAGGAGACAACAACAGATTGAAGTGTCACTTTTTCAACAAAATAGAAAGAGACCATTTTTCGGCATTCTGGTCGTTGGTGATCTTGGTTGAACCATCTCAAGCATTGCGACTTTTGCAGAAATTGCGAATTTCCAGTTGACATCGCTGACAGCCTGAATGGGAGTTGTCGTTGATAACCTGAACCTAACCTTAGGTTAGGTTAGGTTTGGTAAGTTCAGGTTGGGTTAGGTTCAGGTAATCAACGACGTCAATTCCCATTCACGTAATCAACGACATCAACCCGAAACTTGCAATTTCTGCAAAGGTCGCAATTTTGCGAAAGTTGCAATGCTTGAGGTGGCTCAACCAAGATCACCAACGACCAGAATACTAATTTTTCTTGACAAAAACAGTAAATTTGCCAACGCAAAGAAAATATCAATGTAGCCCTGACCTCTTTTCGTCAATGCTCAGTGATGGATGAATGAGGCTATAACCCATAAGCTGCTTGGCTTCATCGACTAGAACACTTGATTGCACTGCATGGTTCAATATTCTCTGCAGAAGGGAGAGATACTGCTTCTTCGCCTCCAATTCACCAGGATGAAGAAGAGGAAAGTTCTTCAGCAGCAGGTAGCACAACATGCCGCTTGATTCGTTACCAAAACTTGCAATGTGGGCTGCAAACAAAAAAATAGGTAGTTGGGTGGATGTAAGAGGGCACCTAATTGGGTGGATGTCAAAGAAAGCGCAAATTGGAACTGGTTGAGAATGGACATAAAGAGGATAGTTGGGTGGACGTAAACGAAAGTGCAAATTGGAACTGGTAGGTATTCAAATTCTCATCAATGCAAAGTGGAATGGCTATTTTCAGCAGTTGTCAGATTGTTGATGTTAACACCTGCTTACCTTGGCCTGGATAAAAAAAAAATCACTGGCATTGCTTGAGAGATTGGCAGAGAGTTGTAAGATTGACATTCCCCTAGTGCAGAATGCACAATGGTATTTTGGTTGTCGCACTTAATTTCTTTGCTACTTCGATGTGCACCACTGCACAAACTCAAGGCTCAAACTTGCCTGTGAAAATGTGAAGTACCTGTGACCGTAAAGATTTGGCCTGCCTTATCGACCAATATCATCAAGAAAAATGGAAACGGTTTGTAACTAGACATAATTATTGTGCCTGGAAAGCTCCGAGTCTAGGAAATCATTTTTCAGAAATGACTTTGATTTTAGAACCAGTTTCATTTTTAGAACCCAAGAATGTCCAACAAACCACAATTAAGGTAGGTACCTAGAATCAAAGCTGCTTTTGCTGGTCAATGCATATCTTGATCATACCTGTTTGCAATAACAAAAATAGGCCAAAAACATAGCCATGAATGCCCAATTAGCAAGAAAAAAGAACGAACAAAGAAAGGAACCCTTACCTGCATCATTCGCCTCTCTCTCCAATGCTGACAGCTCAGCAGAACTTCTCAGAATCTGATCTAATGCATGAGAGAGCAGCCGAGCTTGTGGTAATGCAAGCTTTTTGATGAGCTCGAATAATGCTACAGTCTGTTCGCAGGAATTCCAGGTGGCAAACCACTCGTTAACTGCTGAAAACTGTTCCCTAAACATCTTACAATTAATCTTGTGGTTGAGAAAAGCATAATTCTATAAACTCCATCACACACATTCTAGAAAAAAATAAAATAACCCAGGTTAGATGCCTTGCATGGTTAGTCTTTGCAGGCTTCAGTCAAACTGGGCCAGGCAAACAGAAGGCAATCAACAGCCGGGGAGGGGAGAAGAGAGGGTCTGAACATTGATGACCTACTGGTGCTGTCTGATTGTGTGAACTCTTACTAACTACAAAGTGTAGACATTAATGTCACTCCCATCCCCAACAACTTCACTATCCAAGAAGTTCCAATAACAATCTCACGGACATCATAATGAAGGAATACTTCCCAAGGTTACCTAATAAAGACCTGCCCTATTCGAAGCTTACAATATATTCACCCCTTCTCCAGAACTAAGCATGATAGAAGAACCCGTTGTGGTAAGACCAACCTCCAACGCAACTGATGATGGCAAGAAGAAGGGCTGTCAACCTGGCATGACTCCTACGTTCGAGCCGGGGAAACTCATACTACCTAAGTAATCATAGCTGACACTGACTTATGGGGAAAAACAGCCAGTCACAAAACGTGCTCGGTCCTGCTCATGGTGAACTCTCGCGATCATTTCAACAAGTGTCCTCTCATTCAATCAATCAACAAACAAGTGTCCTCTGGTAGGCCTACCTACGGATCCCAAAGTTTGGGATCCGTAGGTAGGCATACATGCAACTTCTGTTTGCCTTAGCGACAGGCTGAGGCAAACAGAAGTTGCATGTGCCATGAGATTTCACCAGTACCTACTTGTGTACCTTCTGACAAATGTCACAGCGTGCATCATCAGAGATTATTAGACAGTGGAAACTGATGTCTGAAGAAAATATGCTGTTGCTGTTTAAAGTTCTGGCAGAAAAAGTCAGTCATTTTTTGCCGAGGAAAAAGCCCAATCTGTGGCTGACATTTTTGGCCACTTGGATTTCCGCCGTGTCGTTATACTGGAGAGATCATCTTCTGCTTTAACTGTGGAATAAGAATTAAGAATACATGGCCAGCGATTGGCTGAGACAGGCTGCGCTTCATCGGTGACATCACTTGTTGGTCCCCGTACCACGTCCACCACGAAATGAAAACGGGCAGGTCCAGTTTGTTGGCATTTTTTTCCCAATCCACTTCCGCGGACCAGGAGCTCGCAACATCCAATCCCGTCGTCTAAATTTGTGATGTCGTCAATTTTGGGATTTTTGCCTTGCCACAGCATTTTGCCATTTGGCATGTTTGCCACCGCTTCGCAACTCTTTCTTAGGTCGTACTAGTGTTAAATTAAGTTCGGTTAGGTTTCGAAAATTAAATGTTGAAATTGGCTGGAATTCCCAATCAGAGACGCGCTATCGGAAGTGGATTGGGAAAAAATATGCAGTTTTGTGTAGAGTGGCATGCAATTGGCTGGAATTCCCAACAACCAATCAGAGATGCACTTTTTTTTTGCATTTATTCTTTATTAAGGAAGATACTCACAGGTAGAAAGAAACAATGAATAAGGCCAAAGCAA
Organism: Sinentomon sp. SZTP_YWyxl; assembly: GCA_030068105.1. Lineage (NCBI taxonomy): Eukaryota > Metazoa > Arthropoda > Protura > Sinentomata > Sinentomidae > Sinentomon > Sinentomon sp. SZTP_YWyxl. The sequence continues at coordinate 30,249 of JASGXE010009802.1, forward strand.
GAACAAGTACGTAGATAGGTACATGATTTCAACACCACATAATTCAACAGAAATGGAACTGAACTTTGATTTTCCACATTGCAAAATCACTGAAAGTGCAAGATGCCTTAGGCCCATCTATTGTGGGTATTAACATGTGATATTGCTTTGCTTGCATTGACTTGACAATGGGGAAAATGTTGAAATTACATGTGCTGCCATCTTTCAGAGAAAAGTAAGGCAATCAATAATGGTGGCACCAATCAATAAGGAAAGCATAGAAACAGACAATATTTCAGAGAATAGTTTCACAGGATAGTTAGACAGACAGAACAGGACAGAGGATTCTTCGGAAGATAGGTTCAGAAAAAATCTAGCCAACCTTCACGGGGTGTCACCAACGAATAGAATGTCAAAAAATAAAATTAGGCCAATGGCATCAACAACAAGCAGCTATAATGTGCACGAGCAGCTATAATGTGCACGATCAAACGTACCTATTGCAGTACCCACCTAAAATCGCTTCATAATCATGAGATCAGTTTTGCAGTTCTACATGGTGACCCATGTGGCCAGCCCACCAGGGAAAAGCATAAAATTATGACATCAAAAACAAGCAGGGATAATGTGCACGATCATCAAACGTACCTATTGCAGTACCTAAAATCTCTTCATGATTATGAGATCAGTTTTGCAGTTCTACATGGTGACCCATGTGGCCAGCCCACCAGGGTAGAGCAAAGGGGTCACCTCAAGGTAACCCGAATCTTCAGCTAGCTAGTTTCCCCCAACGATATCCATTGAGGTCACCTCCTCTGCACCTGCTATGATGGACTCGTGAGATCTCAAACCATTCGCCTTGTAAACCACAATGTAAACAAAGGCTTGCATAAGAATAATTAGGTAGGTACCTGGCGACATTCAGCCGCTTTTGTAAGTTTCTGGCGCCAGGTGGTGGGGATGTGGCTCAAACACTTCTGCTCATGTCAAGATAATTTCAACATGAGCAATGGCTTAGCCAACCTGTTTAGCCATACACAGTCGTCACCCAGATGAGATGGATGTATACCCAGGAGTGGAAACGACGCATATAAAACATTGTACCATCTGGTGCCATTTGAAGGCCTTGTTCAAAACCTTCACGCAGGGGTGTTCGTTTAAAACATTCTGTTTAAAACAATCTGTTTTAAACATGTTTTAAACAACCACGACTTGTTTAAAACAGTTTGTTTAAAACAAAATTGTGTTTTAAACGTGTTTTGAACATGTTTAAAACAACCGCAACTTCTTTGAAATGGTTTGTTTAAAACAATTTGCAAAAACAAAAAAATGATTTTTGCTTATTTCTCAATTTTCAACGTTTTTCTGTTATTGTTATCAATAAAAACATTGTTGTTGTCTTTTTCAAGTACCATTGTCAGTAAATTATTGCAAAAATTAGCCTTGGCAGCTTTTGGAACACGTTTAAAACTGTTTAAAACATGTTTGAAACACGTTTTAAACAATGGTAAAAACAGATGGAGAAAAAAACGTTCAAAACAAAAAAAAAACATTTTTTAAACGTTTAAAACGTTTTTTATGTTTTATTTAAAAAAAAACATGTTTTTTTCCAACCCTGCCTTCACGTCTTGGGGGGTGCAGGTGCCCAGACTCCCTGCCTTGGTCTCGTCAGTCACACGATTTATCTCACCATAAGCAACTTACCCACCCTCAGTGCTTAAATTGTAAGGGGAGCACGGAGGGCGATGCCCCCTAGAGAAGAAAGGAATGCTACCGAAGAGAAGAAAGGAATGCTACCTACCGAATATTCAAATTTCACCTCTATACAAAGGTGAAATCTTGGCAAACGCCCGCTGATTCTGGTTTTACAGTTTAATCACTGCCCACCCTACCTTACCCATCCCTGCAGCCTACATAGGTATCCTACCTATTTATTTCCTTTTTTGTTGAGGCACTGGACCGTCTGGGCAAGCAGGCACTCTGCCGTGCTTGTTGGGATGAAATTAATATTTATATTTTTTCAGAATAAAAATGGTAAATAAATTTCAAAATAAAAATAGCATTCTGGTTTGTAATTATTGTCTCAAGCTAGAAAAGTGTTCTACAGCCAGGAGGTAGGAACCTGCTTTAACAGCTGAATCATGCATATTTTGAGTTCCATCTTTATCACTGTGCAGCAGTGTGGGGTCCTTGTTACAATTCTATATTGCGAGAAAATATTTGGTACATAAGCCTAGGTACCTAATGATTTACACTCATACAATCGGTAACATATGAGACATCCAGTCTCCTCCGGAAATAGTTCCCAACTGAAACGTTCCTATCTGACATTATTAAAAGTGAAGGGCAATTTCCTAAAGACTAGGTACATTTTTCGTAGACTTCCCATGGTGGAGGGATGTTTGTATAAAGACCTCCTACTCGACTGAGTTAATCTGTGTTGGTGAGGATCATTACTGTTGGTTGGAAATTGGAAGTTGGAAAGGCATTGTTAGCTCCTCAGTTTATTAGGTCTCACCCCCCATCCCACGCTCAAAACTGATCTGTATGCTACTTGTTTGTCCAAAAAGCTCAATGAAATAGGAATTGATCGCTCAGTGGATAAAACTGCCATGGAGATGACCATGGCTGTCTTCAAATGTTGATTGTGAAGATCATTCCATTGTCAATGGTATATTCCCTGATATATATCCCTGATAACCTGATATATATATCCCTGATAACCTTCTCTCCTGGAAGGCCCAGGATTCTTTTTGTGATTTTCATCTTTCTCAGATCGTCAAATTGCCAACCACAGTGCTTCTTCTTTTTTTTTTTTTTTTTTTTTTTTTTTTATTCATTCACCCAATGGAATAACAGCAAGCAACAGATTGGAGGGAAGAAAAACGGCAAACAACAAATAAGATTTAGAAAATAGATTAGCAAAATAAACTCACAGACCAGACGTATCATTCAGCACCAGCCAATCCCTAAGAGAAGAGATCAATGGTAGGTAGTCCAATGAAATTTGTATCAATAACATGTCTCCGAATTTTAATTAAGCACAACAAAATCACACAGTATGGTCACCTAGAAGAGAATGGCAAGTTATGTATGAAACATCAGAGCTGGGAATAAAGAAAACAAGAGATAACAAAAATATGCTTTTCATCCTAAAAAGAACATATTAGGCCCGATGCAAGGGATAGATTTAAGACCGCACTAATATGATTCTTTTCTTTTCTCTAGGTGGGGGAGGGAGAAACATTATTTGGTTGCAAGTTCCAGCCAAGAAGGCTAAGGAATGCACGGATCCTGGCTGGGTGGTTGCCAGGGATAGATTAGGTTTCTCTGAGTCTTGATGGTTGTAAACCCAGTCCTTCCAAATGGGAAACACAAGCTCACTTGAAGCTTGTGTCAGGATTCAGGTGTCCCTTCTTCAAGCTGTTGCTGATGGTGAAATCTGGAAGATCACTGGATATCAGCAATGATGAACTGATTACTAGATCATTTGAGACAAAAAGCAGTGTAGCCAAGTTTGTTTGAGTCAAAGCATTTCAATCGGAAGACTTGACGCACACCCATTGCTCGTGTTATGTCAAACTGAAGCTTGCAAATGGGAGTCAGAACCGTGGTCGTGGGATACGGACCTCATAGTGATGTGTGCATGAGCCAGTGAGGTTGTAATTGTAATTTAAAATAATTTGCCCGGACACAGTCCTGCGCAAATCAGCAATTAAGCAGGTGAACACCCTTGTCATATGGAGAATAATAGATAGCATGACAATAAAATCAACAAAGACAACTTAAAGGATCAACACATAATAAATTGGTGTGGTATCATGACTTATGTCTATGTAAGCCGAGGGGAAGACTGCCCTGCAACTCCATGCAAAATATTCTTCCGGAAGGTGCTCACACTCAAATCCTCACCTTTCCCAAAAATCTCTGCATTTAAAGAGTTCCACTCATTCACAGTTCTGACACTGAAAGAATACTTACCAACGTCCCTACAGGCACGTCTGGTTCCCAACTTGAAATCGTGATCATGCCTGCCACTGTAGGAAGGGGGAAGCAAACTCTCCTTGATTTTTGACCAACCAGCAACATTGTTTAACCCTTAGAAAAGACCTATCAGTCTAGAAACCCTTCTACGTTTAGCCAAGGAATTCCATCCTAGATCAGATATGACAGAGTAACACTGCTTCGAAAGTCATAACAACCAGAGACAAAGCGAGCTGGATGTGCTGCGACAAGATGTAGTGCTGGACAAAGAGATAAGAATATTGCAAACTCATCAAGGAGACTGTGCCGATAAGAAAGTTGCCCGTGTGTGGCCGTGTCGGGTAGAGAAGCTTTGAACTGTGACTTCTGGTGAATCAAGAAGTCGGAGGTCTTCCCGAAAATTGTGTTGATTGAGACATAAATCTGGTGAAATGTTGTTTCTTGAAGAATCGAATGATCACGTTCTCCTTACCCATGTTCTGTGAAAGAGAATTTACTACCTAATTTTTTTTTATGTGCCTGACTGTCAAATGTTTTGATACCAACTGTTTTACCAAAATATATATTTTGTTATTCTTTCCCTTCATAAATATTAAACAGGGATCGAAGAAGAGAATAAGGAATTTGTTATAGGTGCCTGGTGAAATTAGTGGTAGGTAAATTCTAGCTGAATTTGGCAATTTGAAGGGAACAGTGAAGCTTTGATCAACAAAGGAACTGGTGAGCTCATATTTGTAAGAGGTTAGTCCTGTCATTGAGATCATTAGGATCTTACTATACCTACACCTAGCCGGGGTAGGGGAGTGGAGATTAGCGGAGCTAGAACTAGCCTTCCGCACTAGTGTCAGACACAGCTTCTAACATCTTAGACTTCTTCTTTGTCAGACTAAGTGCATTGTGCTGCAGACTGTGGTTGAAAAGGGTTTGAGTCAATCACAAACCATTTTAGATTGATTTGGCTCTTGAAAATGTGTCAAACCCAATTAAAACCTGCTTCATTCCCTCACTAGCAAAGACGTACCCAGGTAACAATGAGTGCACTCCTCCATGCTGATCCGGAGCTGTTTGTCTGCGATACTGAAAGCCTTCTTGTTTGGTAAACATGGTATTTGTTTCATTCCACAAATGATTGTTTTCAAACATCACTCAGGCATCTGTTCCTATTGTGTTAAAGGGCAGGTTGGAGTTCTCGTCCTCTTTGATACAACAGAAACATTTGCAACTTAGAACGCAGGTGTAAACTCATTCCTGCATCAGGAGGATTTGGTGCCTGAAGCGAAGGGCATATTCCCAAATGCAACTGCTATGGTAGTATGCACAGGGTGCATGGGTGAGTTGGTGCGGGAGCAATTATTGCTCTCAGGTGTGTGCCAGCCAGGACCAAAGCTGTTGTCACAAAAAAATTAACACAAACAGGCCAGCAGTGAGAACACAAGCCTTTGGCCTTTCTGTCCAAAAAGACCCATAGTGATGATGATTACGGAAACATCAAGACAAAACTGAGAAGTCATAGTGATGACCTCCACTCACACTGCCTCTGCAGCTATGCTTAATGCTATGTCCATCATTTCTTTAATATTGTGCATTTTTAATGTAGTTTACCAAGTTTTTTACCTTCAACAAAAATATTTATACAATGTGCTGCAGCAGACCTAACGCATGGCAAAGCTTTTCAAATCAAGCCCACTGCACTGCAGGTGGCAGGCAAACTCCATCTGAAATGCGCCGGCGACTGTCAACTTCTGTTGTTGCCATGCCCAAAATGCATACCTATTTGATGGTACACTGACACTTGAGAATTGATATGGTCCTCTGGATCATGTCAATTCCCAATTATTGATTCATCAATTGCCATTTCTTCGGCTTTCAGCATGTCCATCCAGTACCATCCATTTTCTTTTCCAGCTTTTTAGTTTTTTTTTCTGCTTTTCTCAAATTCGTTTATTTCTTTTTTTAATCACACAGGAAAAAAAATTTCCAAAGAATTTTGTGTCAAAAATAGGCAATTTAAGCGATTCAAAAAATAAAAGTTCCATTTCGATATGCAGATGACAGCAAGTGACCTGGAAGTTCAGGTCAGAAGGAATTGGTGGGCTGGTTGGCATTATCCATGATTTCAGGCAAAACCAGCAGCATTCCATGAATTTCCAGAGGTAGGTAGGTACGTAGTGTCATTTGCAAGATTTTTTTCAGAATGTGGCCACTCAGAAATTCCTCCAAAAATGAGGTCAGAGATACTGAAGTTCTGTAGGTATGTCACAAGATTGTGCTCCTCCCATTGAACAGTGTGAAATTATAGTTTGTCCGAATTTAAATACAGCACATTCCATACAGCAGAGTCCCTGAGAAAAAAACACAAATTTCTATGGCTTCAAAAAGGACTTAAAAAAACATTTAGTTACCCTGGAGTATAAAGAAATTAAAGAACACAGATTCCCCTTCCAGCAGAATCCCTGAGAAAAAAACACAAATTTCTATGGCTTCAAAAATGACTTAAAAAAACATTTAGTTAGGTACCCTGGAGTATAAAGAAATTAAAGAACACAGATTCCCCTTCCAGCAGAATCCCTGAGAAAAAAACACAAATTTCTATAGCTTCAAAAAGGACCAAAAGAACCATTTAGTTACCCTGGAGTATAAAGAAATTAAAAAACGGCATGATATATTTTAAGAAACTAACAATTATTTTAAATAAAAACCTTGTTTTTGATGGCAATTGTAAAGTTACATCATGCTGTTTCAAACTGATTTTAGTTCTACGTTTCTTCACCAAGCGCCAACCCGGCCACACAAAACCAACTCTGTTGCCACAGTGGTCGGGATTTTTGACGCAGAAATCTTTCTAAAATAAAAGCTGCACCTGTACAACTTAATTTGTTAAATCTTTATTGTCTTGTGTTTCAGTGTTTGTGAGTGAATTTATTTCAATCGCAAATGTTTTTCTTTGATAAGAATAAATCAGATATCTGGCCAATGATGACGGCAAGAAAATTGCCAAAAGTAAAAAAAAAACTGGTACCTACTTAGACGTCTGCGGCGGCGGCCTGAAGGTTTCCTTGATGACCAGGATTGCTCGGCCGCCGCAGAGGTTTTCTGCACTGGCATTTCTAGAAGGGCCAAGTACATAGGTACCCTTTTTGCAAGAAAAGATCCAAGGGCGAGAGTACCACAGTCTGCAGGTTCAAGGCAGCCACTCTTGGGACCCACCATCTGCCATTCTCTCCGCAAAAAAGATGGCCTGATATTTTTTTTACTGATTTTTTAGTTCTACGTTTTTTCACCAAGCACCAACCCGGCCACACAAAACCAACTCTGTTGCCACAGTGGTCAGGATTTTTGATGCAGAAATATTTCTAAAATAAAAGCTGTAGGTACCTGCACAACTTGATTTGTTACATCTTTTTTTCTTGTGTTTCAGTGTTTGTGAGTGAATTTATTTCAATCGCAAATGTTTTTCTTTGATAAGAATAAATCAGATAAGCCTATCTTGGCCAATGATGATGGCAAGTATAATTGCCATAAAGTAACAAAAGGGGTTTTTTTAAAATTACATGCCAACAACTCGAAAGTGATGATGTGTCTGTCTGTGAGGACGACGTTGGCAAATTTCCATCCTCGCACCGCGAATTCGCAATCGGGGTTCTGTACATAGACAAAGTCCGCTCGCACATCGTTGCCATCCATGCAACTCTGACATTGTTTAGGCGTCCTTTTGACTGCCCTATCATGGCATATATGGTATTCCAACAAGGAAAGGGTGGATACGGTGCTCTTAAACGACTCGAGAAGCTGATGCCAAAAACATCTGTGCAGGCTGAACGAACCTGGCTGAATAGGAAACAAACAAGACGCCGCCACAGACTTTTCCATATGTTGTGTTTAAATTTGTTCTACCTAACTGTTTAAATTTCTTCTAACTGTATTTTTAGAACATTTTTCTTTTGAAATTTCCTTCAACGAAGGAAATCCCTGCAAAGAATGAGGTTTAGTCCTGTCACGTTACATAATATGAAAAATGCACATTCTGAATATGAAGCACAGACACTTTTCAACACTCCATGAGGTTCTGATGTCCTTTCCCACTGACATGCCCCTCTTGACTGTCTCTGGCACGCACATTGCAAAATCACTGATAAAGTGCACGATACATTTGCTATTGTGGATATTGACTTTTGATATTGCTTTGCTTGCATTGACATGACATTGGGAAAAATGTTTAAATAACATGTGCTGCCATCTTACAGAGAAAATATTTTATGAGAAAAATATTTTGATGGTTTTATTTGCAGTAGGTACCTATCAATGGCATGCAATAATATCCCTTCTGACTGGAAACATGGGATTGTAAAACCGCTCCTTACTGCTTGAAGGTGGCTTACTTCTTTCTGTGCACAGTTTTAGACCAATAATTAGTTTAACAAGTTCTTTGGCAAAGGCTATGGAAAAAATTGTTGCTGGATATGGATAAGTGGACACCTACCTGTACCGTCTGCTCGAGGGTTTCAAAGATTCTTCTTTTCATGGTCAACACGGGTTTCGGTTTTTTTTTTTATTTTTTTTTTTGAGGTTTTTTTTAAACTCGAGCCATCGCTGGCCCCCAGCCGGCGCGAACGAAGGACACAATGTCCAGAGTCACAAGATGTCATAAAAGACCGACGTCGATGGCTTTTGCGCAACGATTTGGTGCACCAGATTTCCAGGCACTGTGCCAAGTCAATTTTAAAACAGATGCGATGATTCGCAATTGGTCAAAAAGAAAAAGAAGAGCGTCAAAAGCCAAATATGGCAAAGGTTGCAGAATGCAGTAGGTTAGGTAATCAATATCATAGGACATTTTACCAATTTCATGCCGGAGAGGCAATTAAATTTTGAATATTTCAAAGCGCCGACCAGTAAAAAAGCAAGACATGCACAAACAAGGGACGAACTGAAATGCGGACGCGGACCAATGGGAGATATGGCGGTTCGCAAAACAAGCGAATTGCGCGGAATCACAGGTTAGGTTAGTTTAGTTGGGTTGAGTTTGGTTTGAATGGGTTAGGTTAGGTTAGGTTGGGTTAGATTACATTAGGGCAACTTGGTTTGGAGTTTTTGAGGTCCAGATTCGCACTGCAGCCACAGACCGCAAATTCCGCGATTTCCGCGTTTTAGAAGGACCCCACAAACAAACAAGACAATACAAAATGAAAGTCGAATAAAATAAAATGTGTTTTCTATTATTATTCTATTACTGGGGACGGAGTCCCCCCGCCGACGCCACCGTAGGACAAAGTCCAGTGTCAAGAATTAAAAAATAACCAATGCCGTCGGAGAGATGCAAACAAATTTGTGGTGCATGTCAACACCAATGCAGTCTTGCAGTCAACAGCCATTTTGGCCAATTGCATCACATTCCGATAGTGCAGAGGATAAAACGCCAGTTTTTAGATGAATGATGCATGGCGTAACCAAAATGTTCACAATTGACTCAATCAAAATAAATAGGCCCCATAAAGGTGGCATGTCATTTTTGTGCCGAAGAGGCAAATTTGAATTTGAAGTGAGACTTAATTACCTGACAGCTGTGGCCAGACGTGTTCGCTCTTACCTACCCCCATCAGCCCTCAGGGCGTTTTACTTTGCCTTTGTGCATTCTTCTCTAATATATGGACTTGAGGTTTGGGGTAGTGCAAATTGTACAGCACTTGATAAGGTATATGTGAGGCAAAAACTCGCGCTTAAGGTCCTGTTTTCTCTTCCCCGACGGACAAGTAGTGAAGCCTTGTTCCTTGATTTGTCTGTGCTTTCTGTTCATCATTTGATTGTAAATCGTGTTTGTTTAATGATGCATAAATTAGTATATCAGAAGATACCTATTTGTTATGTATCTGTTGTCCCTTCTAAACATTCCGGCCGTTTAGGCTCCTCACAATTCACATGGGCTTATTTTGCCTAAAGCCAACTCCCACTTTGGCCGATCTTCCATTAATTTTCGGGGATCTAAAATTTGGAATAATGTGATCAAGCTTTTGTCTCCCTGTTCCAGTTCCAATGCCACTTTTGTGATTTTCAGGGGACATTTATTGAGGTTATTATTCCAAATGCCTGTCTCTGAGGTCCGTGAGTGGGTGAGGTGAATGTGGCCCTGCTCTGGCTACTTAGTTTTCTCTTCAGACTACTCCTAAGTTTTTTGCCAAAGCTTGTCGTTCGTCACTGATCATGCAGTTGTTCCTCTTTTTTCCCCTAGCCTTTTTGTGGTTTGGTGGGTGGGGCGGCTTGTTCTAGTCCTGTACTATTTCCCTCCATCCCCCATAGTGATTATGCTCTCAGCTTTGGCTGAGTGCATACCCTTTTAGAGCTTTAAATTTGCTCAGGAATCCATGATATTTCCTATCATGCTGAATGATGGGATTTTCTTTTTACTTTTCTTGCTTGTAGCCTGCTCTTTTTCAACTACCTACTAACCTTTTCTTATTCTTTTCTTCCTGTGCTTTGCAACATGGCATCCCACCTGCTTGCACTGTCGCATATTTCTTTCTAGGTCATCCTAATTTGAAAATGCACTGTATTCTTTGGTGCTAATGTGCTTATTTGGCCTTGTGCTTCTTTGGCCTTGTTCTGTGTTCACCAAAACGTCATGGTACTACTTCTGCATCGATGCTGTTTGGCATTTTCTGTGCCTGCCTCTGCTTCTGTCTGCCTCTGCTCTTTGCTTGCTCTTTGCTACTGCTTTCCTGCGACGGTGCTGGTAAGTTGGGTTTCGATGTTGCAATCTTTTGCATGGGTTGCATGCTCTTTGTGATTTTACCACAATAAAATAGTGCCGGCCGTTAAAACAAATATGAACGGGACAACAAAAATACTGTCAAATGATAATAAAAATGCGGTCATACCTTGTCAAATGTCAGTTGCTCCATGGCAAAATAGGTGACACGTGATAGGACCAGTGACAAGTACTCCAGATGAATTATTGTTGCAAGACAAACAAAATATAAAAAGTCCCTTGAATTAATTTTATGAGGAGAAAGAAGGGGGGAAGCCAATTAGAAAAATGAAGGAACTACACAATGGGCCTAAGTAATTAACATGGAATCTAGCCTAATTCGTATTGCCTGGATAAATTGGTTCTCAGACATGTCCAGAACCTCTGGAAGAAGATGCAGCCTATTCCACACAAAGATGTATCGTGTAAAAAATACATGTCTGTCCACATTTTTAAAAGTTTGAGGAGGGACAAAAGACAAAAAACCACCTGCTCTGGTGGGGAGTGTGTTAAGACTGAAGTCCCACGGTCCATCACCCCAACCCCCCCCCCCCATTTGGTTATGCATTGCCTAAAAGCAGAGAGACCATGCACAACTCGACGTCGCTCAAGTGTTTCCCAACCAAGAGGGAAGTAAGACTCACATCAAAGGAGAAATTACCCGAGACAAATCTTGCGGCTCTCCTCTGCACAGCCTCAAGTGCATCAATGTGACACCTCTGAAATGGAGCCCAGGAAGTAGTGGAATATTCCAATATGGACCTGACAGTTGAGAAGTACAGTATGGATTTTACACGTTTTGATGCATATCCATAATTTCTTATGAGAAACTTCAATTGGTTCGAAGCCCTCTTCGCCAAATTATGGATATGAGGTGCCCAACTCAGCTGACAGTTAAACAACAGTCCCAATTAATATTTAATAACTTGAGGCCTGTTAAGAGCAGTAGGCCCAACTTTATATTCATGAATGACGGGTGATGCGGAAGTGGAAAATGACATGACTGAGGTCTTTGAGGCGTTGATATCCATGCAGTTTTCACAGCACCAGACAGCAATGAAATCAACATCCCGCTGTAAGAGTGCAGGGTCATCATCAGAGGACAACCTCCGGTACACAACGATGTCATCCGCAAAGAGTCTGACTCTGGATGTGACTGAACATGTCAAATCATTGATGTAAATGAGAAATAGCAGAGGACCACACACAGAGCCCTGAGGAATATCACTGGTAACAGAAAAAGGGCTCGACAAATTATCATCGACAAGCACCTGGAAATGCCTGTCAGTGATAAAGTTGGAAATCCACAAAAAAAGATTTTCAGGGATGTTCAAACATGCAAGTTTCTTACAAAGAATGGGAATAGATACCCTGTCAAAAGCTTTAACAAGGTCTATAAAAATTGCATCGACTTGCATGGACATTCCCAGAGCAACGGAAATTTCATGAACGAAACCCGTGAGCTGGGTTTCGCAAAAATGTTTTGACCGAAACCCATGCTGACCATGGAAAAAGTAATTTCGACCCTCGAGAAGACGATACAGGTAACCAGCAACTATTTTCTCCATTACCTTTGCCGAAGAACTTATTAAACTAATTGGTCTAAAACTGTGAACTGAAAGAGTTAAGCCACCTTTTGGAAGAGGCTTAACAATGCTATGTTTCCAACCAGAAGGGATGTTATTGGATGAAAGTGACACGGAAAATAAGACCAGCAAATATTTCATGAAGATGGCAATGTGGTTCTTCAACAGTACCAGAGGGATGGAATCAATAATGTCGAAAGTAGAGCCCTTGCATGATTTTAATGCACCAAGCAATGACTCTTCAGAAATTACTCAGCATCCCTCAAAAACCTTTCAGGAGTTTGATGGCACACTGAGATCGCAAGAGGATTGGCAGCAACATTCATGTGCTCACAAACCTTTTCAGCAAAACTAGCGGAGATGTTTAAGCCCTCACAATCAGGGACCAGCACAGCAGATGCAGTCTTGGCATGATGAAACCTCCAAAACTGCTTGGTTGTAATCACATCATTCACAGCCAAGCCTCTTACGAATTTTCTTTCAGCAGAAGTGAGATCACGCTGGTAGTTTTTCAAAGCAGAGGCATATTGAGGGAGGAGGCTTGAATCAAGCAGACAGATTTGAAATGTTTTTTGAAGATGAAGATATTTTAATCTGAGGTTTGGTGTAAACCATACAGGAAACGAAAAGCCATTTTCTCTGAATACCCTGTTTCGTGGGATAAACTCCTCGAGAACAAAACTGCACAACGATTTAAACTCATCCCATAGCTCATCTCCAAGTGATTGGAAGCAAAGCATAGTTAAGCCTCTTCCTAAAGGAGGTTTAGCTCTGTCAATTGAAAGCTTTAGACCTATTAGCCTGATAAGCTCTTGTGCCAAGCTGGTGGAAAAGATTGTTGCTGGTTACTTGTACCGCTTGCTTGAGGGTCAAAACTTTTTCTTCCATGGTCAGCATGGTTTCAGATCCAAATATTCTTGTGAAACTCAGCTCACCGGCTTTATTCATGAGATCTCAATGGCCTTAGGGAATTCAACACAAATAGATGCTGTATTTACAGACCTGGTTAAAGCCTTCGATCGGGTCTCCATTCCTCTACTTTGCAGGAAATTGGCCAAGTTAAATATCCCTGAAAACTTGTTCACATGGCTTTCAAACTTCATTACTGATAGGCATTTCAGGGTTCTGTTAAATGGGGAGTTGTCCGATAGTTGGCCTATCACTGTTACGAGTGGCATCCCTCAAGGATCTGTTTGTGGTCCCTTACTTTTTCTCATCTATATTAACCATCAAGGATGTTGCTGTGCTTATTCTCTGCCACAGGTTAAAAACATTAAACGAAAACACTTGCAAAGGAGATCGATTTCGTTGCTTCCACAACATCATCAGTCCGACAACTGAATTCCCCGTTGGCGGAATCCGTCGTCTGCTAGGCAGTCCGTTGGGAGTTGAAATTCCATCTGCTGGATGTCGGTATAGGTATAGGTATAGGTATCAGATGCTGCTTTCAGCAGGTTATTATGCCACAAGGCAATCGTCAATGGAGAACATCAAGTTGTCACATATGACAGCAAATGTCATCATATACCTGGGAAGGGGAAGGGAGGGAAGGGAAGGACATGTTTCAGGTACGGTTCTTTCATACACTAGGTTAATAAGTGACTTAAATGCTACCTTTAGTCTAGCATACCCAGGTGTTACCTTCGCACTGAATATTTGTTCAGTCCCTCCCATGCCGCCCAACCCCTCTTTGTCCAAAAAAATTACTGAGCTTAACGATGCTCTGGCTACCTGTTGTCAGAATTTGGTCAATGTGAACTTCCTCGATTTGCGCCATATTCAGTCCGCTGCTTTGTCTTATGACGGCTTGCATTACTCCAAAGCAGGAGCTTTCAAGATTGCATCTGAGCTGGTGCGCTCTATGAACTCTTTTTTAGCCTAAAGCCCCACCAGCATTGCCAGCTATCATGTTCTAAGCCACATACCCTACAAAGTAGGCCTGATCCTACAATTCAAGGTATCGGATATGATTTTTCCCTTCTTCTTTTTAATGCCCGAAGTCTCTTCCCAAAGCGTTATGCCCTACGTCCTGTCCTCGACTCCGTCAATCCAGACTGTGTGGCAATTACTGAGACATGGCTTGACGACTCCTGCAATGAAAATGACCTTCTCCCTGACAAATACATCATATTCCGTTCTAGAACTGGTGGAGGTGTTCTCCTTGGGGTGAAGCCCAGTTTGCACCCAAGGCTCCTTTACTGCAGCAAAAGATATGAATTTGTCATCGTATCATTGGAATTCTCCTTCCCTCCAACTCTCATTCTTTTGCTTTATCGTCCCCCAAGTCACCCCCTTGACTCTTTCTCTGCCATCTGTTCAGAGTTTTTTGATGTCATCATTCCTTTTTCTCGAAATCACCCTCTTGGAATCAATCCCCCTTTGTTTGTCCTGGGGGATTTTAACTTGAACGTTTTGCCCATCACTGCTGACCAATCTTATCCGGAGGGACTGCAACGCATATGTGACAGATTTTCTTTGCAGCAAGCTGTGGATTTTGTTACTCGCCCCCTTAACCCACTGATTCCCAGTGTTGGTACGGCTATTGATCTTATTTTTCACAGTCCTCAATCAAGCCTTCTCTCCATTACTCCAATTCCTGGCATCAGTGACCACTTAATGATAAGTGCTCAATTCTCTGTGGAATGCTGCAATCCTCCTCCTATCCCCCTTGCCCCCACCGACACTACTGCGTCCTACTGTTTTGGCAACTACAACAAGGCTGCTGCTGACAGATTCCTAAAAATGGCACTCCTTGACTTTTGTAACCTCAGTTCTGTTGACCAACTTTGGAATGAGTTTAAAACAATCTGCAACCTTGCCATTGAATTGTTTGTGCCCAAAAGGCACATTGTCAAGGTGGGAAATTTGTCCTTCCCATCCTGGTTCTCGCCCAAGTTGCGGAAAAAGTACCAAAGTCTGTTGAACCTCTTCTCTTCTTGTGCCTCAAACCAAAAACTTTTTCCTCGATATGCTGCTGCCCTAAAAGAATACCAAACCCACCTTCATAGAGTGGAAGCAAACTTTGTCCAAAAACTCGCAATCAATGACACCATCTCTTCAAAACAATTTTGGAGATTCCATTCCAGCAAGACCTCCACCAAAAAATCACCTTCGCTACTTTTACCCACCGGCACGCAAGGTGAAGTTGGACGAATCGATGCCAAGCCCAGCACATTATTTGCAGTTGCACTTAAGAGCTACTTAGGCCCCAGTACACCCAGCGTGGCCCAACCTGGATGCTTTTTGCGTGATGCTGATATAATTTCGTTGGACTCTATTGTCAAAGCACTGAAATCCTCTAAGAACTCTACTTTCTGCACTATTGACTCTATCCCTATGACTTTTCTTAAGAACCATTGTGATGTTTTTCAAAAATACCTCTTTGTGCTTTTCTCGTTATCCTTGGTCCACAACACTATTCCCCCTGACTGGAAGATGAGCATCGTGAAACCTCTCCCCAAGGGTGGACTGGCACTGTCTATTACTTCCTTCAGACCGATTAGCTTGATCAGTTCCTCTGCAAAGCTCATGGAAAAGATTGTTGCAGGTTACCTATACAGACTGCTTGAAGGACAGAAATTCTTCTTTCCTGGGCAGCATGGCTTCCGTTCCAAGTATTCATGCGAATCCCAGCTAACCGGTTTTGTACACGACTTATCGGCTGCACTTGGTGGGTCTAAACAGGTTGATGCCATTTTCATAGATCTTGTTAAAGCTTTTGATAAAGTGTCCATATCAATCCTCATTTCAAAACTTGCCAAGCTAAAGATCCCAGAAAATCTCTTTGTGTGGCTTTCTAACTTTATCTCCGACCGATACTTCCAAGTCCTTGTGTGTGGTGAGTCTTCGGAACCCCTCGCACTATCCAGTGGAATACCACAAGGGTCAGTTTGTGGACCACTTCTTTTTCTCATTTACATAAACGACATGACAGGGAATGTTCGCTCTAAAGTTAGGCTCTTTGCTGACGATGTGGTTATTTACCACATCATCGATTCACCCGATGATTCCGAAATCTTACAGTCTGACATTGACAACATTTACATGTGGTGTGTTGAAAATAGCATGGAGATTAATGTTGCCAAGACCTCTGTCATGTCCTTCAGTTGCACTCCTGCTCTGTGCTCAGACTACCTAGTCGACGGTAAAGCTCTGTCAAGGCCATCATCAATCAAATACCTCGGTATCCTTTTCACATCAAAACTTAGTTGGAGTGAGCATATCTCTCAAATAGTCAAACGTGCCTCCAAGCAACTGAAATTTCTCATCAGACATTATTTCTATGCATCCAGAAAGGTTAAATCAATTTTGTATTTCTCTACTGTGCGCTCAATCCTGGAATACTCCACAACAACTTGGGAGCCTTATCAACAATGTCATATTGAATCAATTGAAGCCGTTCAACGAAGAGCTGTGAGATTTGTAACAGGAAATTTCACCTTCCAATCTAGTGTTACACTGCTTCGGGAGGAGCTTGGTTGGGACACCCTTGAAGTGAGAAGGCAGCTGCATGGCATCACAGCTTTCAGGAAATGTATCCTCGGTGAGGGTGGGTGGGGGGATTGCACCTTATCTCTCTCCCCAAACAACAATTCAACAAGGGCAGGGACCTGCGTTTCCTTCACCCCCCTGTTTTATGTAAAAACGTGGATAGGTTTTCCTTCATAAACCGATACCTTTTCTTGTGGAACAAGCTCTTTATCTCCTCTGAAATGGTCCATTTACCTGAGGCAAAATTTCGGTCAATCATTAAGCCTAAACTGATTAAGCCTAAACTCTGAAGCAATGGACGACCTGGCCGGGGTCCGGGGTTCGGTTCATATACACTATTCAGGTTGTGCTCCTACCTAGGCAAAACCCACATTCAGTGGTAGAGCTGATGGAAGTGGGCTGGAAGGATCTACTTACCGCTTCGGCGCGAGAACTTCTGGCTCATTTCCTGATGCTCTGCCAGCTGATGCCTGCCGGGCTGCATCCCCATGCATTGAAGATTCTTGGGGATGGCATTGCCACTCCAAATAAGCTGAACTTGTCAGTTTGAAGGTACCATACCACATCTCTCATCTTGTAGAGATTCTTAGGCCTATCCTAGGTGATCACATTGTTTTCACAGATAGGTAGGTTCTTCTTAGGTTAGGGTATGACCCCCCTACATTTTCCAATAAATGTTTGGCTCGTATTTGTACGACCTTACAAATGTTTAATTTTCTTTTCTTCTTCTTTTTCTCATATATGTCTAAATTGGAAATTGCACTTGCACACGCAAAACTGTTCAATTTTTCATTGTGCTGTTTTTGATGATACGACACCGGAATTGACTCAACATTTCCAATGTGATGATTCTCAATCCAACGACCTGTCATCTTGACGAATTGGAAACGATGAAACATTGAACATGGGTATGTGATGCTATTTTTTTTGCAAATGCCTCCTGAGATGCTAACAACATTGCATCCCTATTCCCTGATGATGCTGTGTTGTTGGATTTTCTTTTTCATGCGCTCCGACTCACTCACTATTGGGTCTTTTGTTTTCTGGCCTCCTTCGTGGCCTCATCACAGTATAGAGATAACACAGTACGCTCAGTTGCCTCAAAAAGGCGTGCACTGGGCGGAGCTTATTTAGCAGACGATCTTGTGTTCCACTTCTTGGTTTCTTGTGTCGATTGGCGGATCGGCAGCGGAGATTTGCAGCGCTTCTGTTTTGTTTGCAAGTGTTCGACGTTCGTGTTGCGGAAATGCGGAATGTTGTTGTGAAAGATGGAGGAAACATTACGTGTTCTTGCAGTTCCTGCGGTGAGTAAATCCATCAAATCAAATGGGATTTATTGTGCCGCATTAAATTGTCGGCAGCAGAAGCAAAAGTTCATATTTGTCGAACGAGCAATATGATTTTGGTGCCCATTTAAAGGGACTCAAAACCGGACAAGGAGAGAAGCAAAAATCGAGTCACTGAAAGCCAGACAAGGGACAACCCACACTGTTAAAAAATAGTTTTGCACGTTAATGAAATATTAATTGTTTGTAAAATTTGTAACAATTTGTAAAAAAAATAGTTGACCCCGGGGGGAACAAAACGTTTCACCACGCCAAAGCATCCGGACATGTCCCCCGAACGCGGGAATAAGCGGCAAATGAATCAATTGCAGCAAAGGCGGCAAATGCCGCAAATACGGCAAAAAAGATTCACCACGACATCGCATCCGGCCGTGTCCCCTGACCGCGGGAATAAGCTCTAGCTGCAAGGGGTCCCCGCTGGACAAGGAGTTTCACCACTCCGAATCATCCGAACATGACCCCCGAATACGGGAATAAAGCTTCAGCTCCAAGGGGTCCCCGCTGAACAAAGGGTTTCCCGTTTCACCACTCCAAATAATCCGGACATGTCCCCCGAAACGCTGGAATAAGCTGTAGTTCCAAGGGGTCCCCTCTGGACAAGCGGTTTCACCACTCCAAATCATCCGGACATGTCCCCCGAACGCGGGAAAAAGCTCTAGTTCCAAGGGATCCCCGCTGGACAAGGGGTTTCACCACTCCAAATCATCCGGACATGTCCCCCGAACGCGGGAAAAAGCTCCAGTTCCAAGGGATCCCCGCTGGACCTCCGGGCGACAAAGGGGTTTCACCAGCCCAAATCATCCGGACATGTCCCTTGAATGTGGGAATAAGATCTTGCTCCAAGGGGACCCCGGGTGACAAGGGGTTTCACCATCCAAAATCATCGGGAACACCCCGAATG